>JACCPG010001153.1:0-34108 GCA_016069955.1 Drepana arcuata | reverse complement strand
AAAATTTTGTTCTCTGTAAATACTCTACATTAAGTGTTACTGTGTTTAGAAGGTTTGTGAATGAAAAGATTGTTTAGCAGCTTTGCCATGTCCTTATCACCAGAAATTCTTCTATCCAGAACAGCCCGAGAGCGTTGTATAGCAAATTTAAAAGAACTTCCCGTTTTTATTCCGAATAATTTGAAGGATGCGCATAAGGCTTCTGTTCTGCTGCCATTGTGCATTAAGGATGGGGAAGTATGCTTGTTGTACACACTAAGGTCATCTAATTTAAGTAGCCATAGCGGACAGGTGTCCTTTCCTGGAGGAAAAATGGATCCTAATGAGACTGTTATTGAAACAGCACTGCGTGAGACAGAGGAGGAGATTGGGATACCTCCCGGAGACATTGATGTCTGGACTACTATGACTCAAATTAATGGCCGTGATAAGAAAGTTGTCATTACACCAGTAGTTGGGCAAATAATAAACTATGATGAAGGAAAACTCAGGCGCAATGCAAATGAAGTTGAAGAAATATTCACAATCCCGATGAGAGTATTCTGTGACCGAACCAACCATGGCCATTTTATGTACAATGATGTAATTATTCCTGTTTTTTTGGGTGGTACGCATACAGTGTGGGGCATAACTGGGATGATAACACATTTCTTTTTGATGAACTTTCTACCTAAAAGTGTCTATGAACCTGATTTCCTGCGGATGAAATTTGAGCTGGGTGATCTAATGCCATCTAAAATTTAGAATGACATGGACATAATATTGGACTTATCAATACATCAAATACTCTTATGTGACCAGATAAACTTCTCAAGTGAACTTCAATTGTGATTATGAATTGCTATATTGGATACATATGCCGAGTGCCTCACGGGATAGTAATGAGAGTACATGCCCAGTTCTCTTTAGAGTTCCAGACCTCTGTAGCTTCATTCACATTAGTAGTGTGACTAATCACTGTTCTTAAGTTCAGAAAAACTCATTTGTACAGTTGAGATTTGAGCTTAAATTTTTTGTGTTTCAGGCAATTACTCAAACTACTTGGCCACCATTGCCTGTCTAAATTTATTTGTTTAATTGACACTATCCACAATTATATGATTATGATTATTACCTGTTAAGTACCTACTGTATATAATTATCATTTATACATTGAACAAATAAATTTTAGTCAGATTTGTAAAATCATTCCAGTATGTTAGGATACTTTGGATCAGTCCTGTTGTTGGTAGGATTATAATAGGTTAACCAATTTACTTTTACATGAGATTCTTTATCATTATATGTATACCTTCCTTCCAAACTAATAATAATATATCATCACACCACACTTACTCACAAGTAGTAGTTAGGAAGTAATATGTACATACATACCTACCACAAAGAAACACATCTGTGATACTGTTGATGTTAATTTACTTCTACCACTTCCTGTACGAATGATATAAATGTACTACTTATTTGATGGCCTTCAGGTCTAGTGATCAAAGCTCCTGGCTGCTGAGGCTGCTGAGGGCAGATATTTGTGTGATGAACAATGAACAACAATGTATATATCTATACTAGCATGTATATTATTATCTAGTGTCCATTGTATAAGCTTTGCTTTGTCCCACTAGGTAATTTTTTTAAATTGTCATAAGGTATATATTTAAGTATGTATTTGTAACAAAAACTCGGTTGTTCCTAGTAGCCACTGAACATAAATTTAAAGAATTATCAAGTACTTCTTTTACATTGAACTACCTGCCCAATTATTGTAGACAGAATCGCATTAAGGAGGTAGGTAGATTTTTCGATCGGTGCACGACCGCCGTCGGTTTTCTTTAGTCTCCCGGCTCCCGCTGCATACAATAGCAGTCTCTGGTGTCATGGTTATTCATTGTCTCAAGTGTCTCAGCAAACTAATACCGCGAGTGAAGTGTCGTTTAATGAGGAATAATATATGATATTGGTATGTCCATTGTCATTGAGGTGAGTGGATATTCAAAGTCATAAATGCTGCGATACCGCCTGATTAAAAAGTAACAAAATTGTGGCAGCGTCAACTAGGTAAAGTAGATAACATTCTCTTACTAAACAATTTTATACAAAATATATACCTCTGCCTACCCCGTCGGGAACCCTTGTGGGAAGGCGTGTGGATAAAGCACTTTTGTGTTTTACAATATACCTACAGACGCGTAGGTACGTTATTTGACGAACCAAGCCAAATTTTGTATCGTAATCGTATGGTTAGTGATAATAGCTGGGACACGGACGGGCGGCAAGGTAAATCAGACCTTATTTAACCCATTGTGTGCATCTGCATTTTCGTTTTACCTTTCATAGGAAATTAGATTTCGGTAACTTTGCTCTCAGGAACAACTGTATTTGCTCCCTTCATTTCATCATTGATCATTGTTTTAATAATTACTTTTACAATGGGTATTAAAAGTATTTAGTAACTATTAAGTTCGGTTTTTATTAAAGGTTGAATAAAATAAACGAGTTTTATTATCGGATATTACCCGCTCATGTATAATAATGTTATTTAGTAGTATGTAAGTAGGTAGTAGAAGGCGCTCTATACTCTCTGCCTACCCCGCTAGGGTCCGGCGTGATGATATGACGATGAAGTAAGTAGGTGTTGGATTGATGGCTCTACGGGAGACGTACGCTTGGCGGAAAAAAAGTGCAGTAAACTTAATGTTTTCTAAACGTGCAATCTCATCAAGAAATTGTTACTTCTACCAAAATGTACAATGAGTTCTGTATCTCATCATGCCAGAGCCGCAGCAAGGCTCGTACTCCGATGTGCAGAGGCCGATATTGATGTGTTCAAGAAAAGTAATACGACACCTGAAAGATAGGGTTTTAAGCTATTTTCTGGTTCTGATACAGCATTTGCTATATTGGTGACGACCAACGCAATTTTAACCAATATTAGCTTTGCGTGACTATCAGCGACAAATGCACCAAAGTATGTATCTTTAAAAGGCCGGCTCGGTTACATTTGTGTTTATAATGTGGGAAACAGAAGAGTTTTCGAATTTAGTACGTGTGCAATCGGTTGGAATATGATGTGGGAGGAAATTGCGTTAACGAGGATTGCGTTAAACATCGTATAATACCGATGTTTACGAGACGTAACGGCATTCCTCGTTCAAAATTGGAGTTGTTAGACTGGGGCAGTACCTCCACGTTCCCATTGCCAGATATCATCTAAAGACCCCGCTCGTGCCTTAGACTATTAACGAGCTTACTCTATCCACGGACCTTCTTTTGTTTCGCGAACGCTCAAGCTATGGAATGAACTCCCCGTAGAGGTCCCCCAGAGATTACAGCATGGAGTTCCTAAAAAATGGTGTGGAAATATTTTTTTAGGGTCGGCAACTTGCCTAGCTAGCGTACCTTACTGCTAAGTATAGGCAAGCAAGCTTGTTTAAAACACCACTAAGGTTGTATAATTTATTGTTTATAGTTGTTTAAAAGTGCCACAAGTGGTAATAAAAAAAAGCTATTTAAAGGTCGGTTATGTGCTAATCACGCTCCTCTTTGTTTGGTGTTGGAGACACTCAAGCGCTATAATATATAGAGGTATGTATTGTTAATTAGTACTTGAAATGTATTCATAAGGCTTACAACAGTAACAGCTTTCCCACCATCAGACTAAATGTAAAATCTATAAGGATATGTAATACCCATTCATTACGTAGGTACCTACCTACTCAATATTAGTAGGTACCTACCATAGATTTAGGATTTTTTCCTATATCTATGGTACCTACCTAGTGCAAAATGTTTTGACACTGGTCATCTCCGATGATATATTTCGGTGCCAACGTGACAAAAGGTCAGTCTATTTCTCGACTCTCGCTCTGAACATTATCTTACCTACACAAACACTATAGCTTTTCAGTTCCTTATCACCGACCGAAAAGTGATAATCACTCGTCGTATCATTCATTATACGCAGAATTATGGCGGTGCAGTTGGTTTTTGAAGAATACGTATAGCTAAGTAATTGAAGGATATTGCTTTCACTGATTATTCAAAGACAATTATAATTCTATAGTTTATTTTTAAGTTTTTTTGGTACATAATTACATAATACAGAACTGAGGTCGTTAACACTTAAACAGAATTTAATGATCATGCTTAGTACCTATTTAATATTAAATTATAAAGTAATTGGATGTAACATAACATATTACCTACTTCGGTCACCATATTTTTTTCACTTGTCCCGCTTGCTTTCAGAATGACAGCTTCTTTGTCGTGTTGTAATCTATGGTTTCGCGTAAAATTATAGTTTTAAAGTCGATCTAATTCATACTATACCAAAAGTTCAACTTAAACTTTGGTGTTCGCGCGCGCTTATTTGATATCTCGTGCATTAACATTTTTACAATTAAGAAATACAATGAATTGTTATATAGCTATCCAAGAGCAAATTCTTTATATATTAAAATTTATATTGTCGTTATGTTCCTCGCATTTTCCCTTACGGAGGAATCTGATATTCTTATGGATCCTAGCGATGCACAGGAACTCGCAAGGGCTGTTGTATGTTCTGTAGTTGGAGGCACACACCGGCTCGTATATCCTAGGGCAGGGGCAGGATGGGACATCTTCGTTGCATACCACCGACACGACTAGCAAACTCAGGATTAATACTGTGAAACAGATATAGAATAGAATGATAAATTGTTAGATTACTTTTTTAATTGATGTTTAGCATTTTTTTGAGCGAATTAATAGCAAAATTGTTAAAATTATGACGGAAACTACCATCGTGGGGCCTGGAGCGTGTGCTTCACTTGCTAGGTGACCAGGCCGACATTGCCTTTACCTACTTACACAAATCATATTCTTATGAATGTAAATAAAATATATTAATAAGTATAATAATAATATAATTTATCCTCACGCCTTCCCACACGAGTCCCCGAAGGGGTAGGCAGATGAAGGTGATAGGTAGATGTGTAGGTATAGGTAGCACCCACCCCACATATAGTATATCGAAATCTTAACGTCAGGGCCACAAAACTGATTGCTCGGTTTGACCACAGTATCCATACTATAAGCTAGCTGTGCCTGCGACTACGTCTGCGTGGAATTTAGCAAAAAAGTTATTGTTCAGTTCGCCGAGTTTACGATAACTTGTGTAGCACAGCTAGTACCTATAATAATAATAACTTCCAATGGCTTAATAGCAAAGAGCCTCGACCACCACCTGAACGGGCTCTCGTTGGATAAAAGGCATGATGCAGAAAGTTCCTCTCGATCCCACGTATCGGGAGGTGCCCTAAACGAGTGGGCTCTTTAATTTTTAAATATTTATTATCTTAACTTTTGCATGATACGAACTTAATTGTAGGAATAATAATATTGATTATTATCCCTAAATCGGCTTAGTCAACCGAAGGCCGACCGCCATTAACACAGACAATGAGTATGACAAGCCACCACATCACGTAGGTACTTGAATGATGCGGTGTCCTGAGATGCATGCGTACGTAAGGGACTTTACTGCCACCTACCAAGACTGCAGGAAAACACGCTAACGTTTAACCCTTAAATACTAACAAAATATATAAGCATAACAAAACAAAGTTTATTTTTAACTAGCTGCCCAAATGCTAGGAAATTTAACCAAAAAAATATTACTAAAATTCTATCTAAAATAAAAGAAGCCTAATTACTCCATTTTACAGCAGCTATCTGCTAGTGAAAGTCCCGTCAAAATCGGTCCAGCCGTTTCAGAGATTAACCGGAACGAACAGACAGAAAAATAAAATTAAATGTTATTTTGCTATATGTACCGTGTATACATCTATGCATTTAGTAAAAAGCCTTTATTTTAATATTACAAACAGACACTTCAATTGTATTTATTTTTATAGTTATACAACTTATACTTGCACAACACTATACCCAATAAAAGACTTAACGACAACTAACTACATTGTTTATATTCACATATAAAATAAATGACCCAAATTCGTGTCACGCGGAAGGATGCCCAGAAGGCTGGGGGCGTTGTAACGACGTTATTATATAAATGTTATTTGTATAATTTATTTCCATGATAATATGAATCAGAATAAAAACGAAAGTGCATTGCCGCCAAAATAAACTCGATGTTGAACTTGCCGTTGTTAAAAAACGAAAGTTGAGTTGAGTCACAACAAACCCGTCAAAATAAAACCCTACTAAAATTATAAATGCGAAAGTGGGTGAGAATGTTTTTACTCATACATGAAAGGAATTGGATGAAAATTGGCACAGAGATAAATATTATTAGCTGGATTAACACGATACCTATATTTTACTCCAGAAAAAAACAATGAAATAATAAAAATACGCTGGTGAAACTGCGGGGCACAGTTAATAAATATTATATAAGTAGGTAGGTGCTGTAGCAATAGCTTACCGATTCGAGAATACATCGGGAAAGCCTGATGTTTGGTTACGTCAAGATGACAAGTTGTCGAGGAACTATTGTACTTTCACAGCAGTGGAACGTAATGTTATATATATATATATATCAATCGTTAACCGGCCTGTATTATCGACTCATTTCCTTGCGATAAAACGACAAGGGGAATAAACTTAAGTGCACACTGTGTGTCTTCTACTGAGGCCGCAATAACAATGACTTTAGCCACAATCAATATCAGAATAAGAATCTCACGCCGTATGAATAAAATTATTTTGTGTATGCTAGGAGTAGTCTTCCGGGTTTCATTATGTTTTATGGCCATTGGTCAAATACAAAACGGTTAAGTCAAATGTACCTATTCAGAGTCGTTAAAGGCGGGATACAAATCATAAAGCAAAAATAGATCTGTTCATATCCATAGCCTCATTTTTAAAGACTTTATATGGCTTATAAATCTTCATAAAACGAAAGATGTCATTAAGTCCAGAGATAACTCTCGCTCTACTTCCTTTTCCTTCGCTATGTACCTTCCTATGTATATTCACGGCTTTCAACAAGGGTCCCCGAAAAGTTAGGTGAAGTCTTAAGCACACACTCTTCTCGTTGGAGATATTCAGGTGCCACGTGACAGATGGCGAGTCCTTGGCCGTTATTCAAGCACGACTACACGTACGTCTTTGAATTTATTTTTAACCGTCTGGAGGTTTAACACGAGGTTTTACTTCACCTTTAAGCTCATGGTGTAGGTACTTAGAAAAACTCATTGCTACAGACCGTCGGTGGAAAACACATTCGAATTATAGAATGTACATATTCCATTTCAGTTCAGTATAATTCAGATATTACAGAAGTATAAATATTGTTATACATAACCATATTGTGGTTTTGTTCTGTTGTTTTCGACATAGATCTTCCTGTTTGCCTTACAATCCTGACAAAGACAAGTAAATAATACGTGGATACATATGTTGTGTACATCGTCCTTACAGTAACGAGTATATTGTTAAGTACATTAAGAAATAAGTACTTACGTTTACCTACTTACTTCATCCATTAACACTTAAGGGTGTCCACAAAGTGTTTTTACAATATTTTTTTGAACAGCCGTGGTGGCCGAGTGCTTAGAGCAGTTGCCTGCGACGCAAAGGTCGCAAGTTCGAATCCCGACTGTACTAATGAGTTTTTCTGAACTTAAGTACAGTGATTAGTCACACCACGAGTTTTACGGTGAAGGAAAACATCGAGAGGAAACCTACATACGTTTGATAAGAAATTCAAAGGCGTATGTATAGTCGTGCCTGAGTAACGGCGATGGACTCGCCACCTGTCACGTTGGCACCTAATATACCTCTGGCGGAAAGTGGGTGTGTGGGTATTACCTATACACCTCCATATACCACACCATAAATAGTTGGGACAACGGGTTCAGATGATATATACCCTCTGCCCATCCCGTAAGTGACTCGATGTGATAATATGTATGTATAATAAAAACTTCAATTATCAAAGGTGGAAAAAAAATACATGAAATAATTCATGCAGTTGGTATCATCTATCACTGAAGTTACCAAGAATATTTTTTCAGTTTATACCCAAATTTACATAACGACATATTTAAATATCTTCATTAACGTTAAATTTATTGAAGGATTTGCTAGTACGCAGATTTTTTTTATTTATTTAAATACATACATACATATCATCACGCCTAGTCCCTAACGGGGTAGGCAGAGAGTATGGAGCGCCAGTTCTCTCTAGACTTACATACCTCTTTTGCTTCGTCCACATTCATCAGTCCCTTCATACATGCTCGTCGGTTTCGAGTAGTCCGTTCCCGTCTTTAAGCGTCCGATCGATTTGATCCAGGTAGTTGGAAAGTTCTAGGGTAAGTCTAGAGTAAGACTTGGAATACTTGGCACTTCACTCCGAGAGACTCCTTACGTGATGATAAACATGTATGCGTAAACTTAAATACCTCTTTCACTTCGTCCGCATTCATCAGTCCCTTCATACATGCTCGTCGGGGTTCGTTCATTTAAATACATTATAAATAATTGTAACGAAGGTTTGCAATAATCTTAAAAACATAAATTCCACATTTTATTGTAATAAAGTAGGTACAACTTGTAATGCTTAAACATATGTACTCGTAACAGTGGAATCTCGACTGTTATCTATATTTACTTTTTGTTATAGAAATATATTTACATACTAGCTGTGCCTGCGACTTCGTCCGCGTGGAGCATATGCATTTTGGAAAAAAACGGTTATTTTAATATTACAAACAGACATTCCAATTTCTCCAACTCTAACTACACACAGACGTGATTTATGATTTGTAGCTATGTATATTTAACATGATACCTTCTCCTTTCATTTTCTCTGTCCTGAGCCGTTTCCGCTTTGTACTTTTATATGGAATAGAAATATATTAAACTCACGCCTTCCCACAAGGGTTCCCGTAGGTGTAGGCAGAGGTAGAAATCATATATTTTTTAAATATGTGTCATTACTCATTTTTATTTAATATGATTGTAATGCTATAATTCATTTGTGCCTCCTCTCGATGTAAGAACTTTGTATGCCTACAGGCGGAACATAGTGAGCACGTTGTTTTTTTTTTTAATATGTACCTATTTGTAATGCCTATGTTCACGAAATAAAGATTATTTGATTTGATTTACTGAAGATAGATATATAAAACTAACCTGTAGTATTGTTGTACCCACCTATGCTGTTTATTTGTATATTTAAACACTTGGATTTCCTGTGGGCTCTCTGGATGAAGGAAAATCCAAGAATACCTTATTTTATCACATAGGTAGATACTTTACATGACCACAGACAATAACATTCTGCTTAAGAATGTTTCGCGATTCATATTACAAACTTTACACCATGGAATTAACCAAGAAGGATGTGAACTATGCAGAGCCGTAACTAGGTAACCAAAGGCATTGGGGTAAAAAATGTACTAGGGCCCAACTAAACTATCTATTTAAAATAGTTTGTTCCATATTCGTCGTGTTCCAAATTCAACGTACTCCATTTGTTGTAGTACAGTTGACTCTATAATAAAATTAAAAACCACAAATACAAATTGTAATATACTTACTTTAATGAACAAATTAAAGCTAAGTTGCTATTATTGAAGTCGCATTCCTGGAATCTGGTTTATTTACAGTCCGATATTGGAGACATTTTCACTAGTTCAATTTATAGTTAGTAAGTCATAGTCCGAGGGGCCCCGGGGCACTGCCCCGTCTAGGCCCTAGGTAGCTACGCCACTAGAAATATGATATAGATATTAAGGTTTAAATAAGTTAGCAATTTAATTGTTCCCCTCTCTAAGGTGTCTGTGCCCTCTGGTCCATCAAGTACCCCAATAACGGCATACTTGTTTGTCAGCTTGTTGGCATAAAAACATGATCATATGGAGTATGGCTACTATTTATGGGTAGGCTCTTGGATTGGATTCCAGTTTGGACTTTTCGACAGCCGCTAGAATCGCGAATGATTCCTGTGTGGAGTAGAGGCCCAATTCTCTCTTTGTTCTACCGTTTATGTGATGGAGGGTGAAATTAATTGTTTGTATGATGTCCACGGCTACCTGCTTTCATCAAACTTCTATTTATTCACCGCAAAAACATGCCCATACTTTCGAAGCAAACGGCCCTTGGGCAAAATTCCTTTTTGTTCGCGCTCACGCTGTCAATAGCCATACTGTGACATTAGGTGCGGAAAAAGTTATGTCATTGCCATACAATGGATAGCGAGGATAAACAACCTCATAAACTTTCGCATTCATAATAATAGTATAACTTGCGTGATATTAAAAAGCAATTAGCATATTATTTATTACGCGCCGTTGACTGGACAAGGCAATGTAAAGGATACTTGGTGGATGTGATGGAAGCGTGCGCAATTAATAACGCCATCATCATTATCAGCCATAATTGGTCCCCGGGCACTGCATTGATCGCTATCATTATTGCTTTGTTCGCACGATCCATTGCGACCGCCTTCCTTAGTTTAGGAATAGGCGTCAGAACTATCGAGTGTACTTGATACATTACCGAGATGAAAATACACTTATAATAAAATTATAGTAAAATCATCTCCACGTCTCTCTCCTATAACAACAGAGGTGTTATATACCTCTGCCAACCCTGTATTTGTCTGAAATGTTGGTGTTGAAAATAACAAAGCATAACAAATAGCAAGCAACTCATCTGTGGAGCAAATGAGTTGCTTGCACAAAAATGCTCTAATTACAAAGAACATTTCAATTTGTAAAATTTTATAAAACCCTTAGATACCTTAAATACCTTAGATACCAATATCCTGAAACGGTTAAAGACGAAATTATATATACCACTAAAGTATCTAGAACCCGTAACCCTGACTATATACATAGCACCTCGAGTTAATATAATGTTATAAACAGCTTTAGATGCAAGAACAATGCATGGAAAATACGCGCTGCAAACACTGCAACGCTTAGCTTAGCAACGTTAGAAGTGTGACTCAGTTCCGGGTTTTGAAAATAAACGGATTATAGATCAGACAACATGTCCATGCCGATTGGTGAACGAAAAGTCAGTACGCAATTTATATACATACATATATATATATGATGGCGATACTGTCGCTAATTTTCAACCAACACTGTATCCGAAATGCGACAATTTCATGCGATTTTAGAAATTCATGAATTATTAGTGACTATTTGTGTTGCAACTTTTACTTCAGCCATATTCATCTCTTATGTGTAGTGGTGCATTAGCCACGTAGCAAAAGTAGCCATTATCCCGCGCATTTGGAGGCGAATACCAACGTGGTTTCTAACGGTAATAAAGTATAAATTTAATTCGAAGATTTTTCAATTGAACACAATGATCTAGATAATTCAAAAATTCCAAGGGCCCCTTTATAGAATTTGCTACAGAAGTTTGAATTAGTCTATTCTGAACTCAACATTTTATTTTCAGCAGTAGGTAGAGTCACAATTGTATAATAAGGATAAGTAGTGTTGTCTTTATTTAATGCAGAAATTGAGCGAGTATTGTATGTAAAAGAACGTACGTGTGAAAATAATTACCAGTAAACGGTCTAAAATAAATATTTAAAGTGACGAGCATTTAGGTAAATCCGTCCCGTCGCTTTGTTCTTGGAACTATGGAGTCTTGTTGAAACACTGCAATAACAATAACGTTAGTTGGTCAGATATAAGGTAAAATACAATTTACTCATACTGTTAAATCAGTCCTGGTATTTTTTCTGCCGTGGTAGCCGAGAGGATCGCAAGTTCGAATCCCGAATGTACCAATGAGTTTTTTTGAACTTAAGTACAGGGATTAGTCACACCACGTGCTTTTCGGTGAAGGAAAACATCGAGAGGAAACCTGCATACGTCCGATAAGCAATTCAAAAGGCGTATGTATAGTTGTGCTCGAGTAACGGCGATGGACTCGCCATATGTCACGTTGGCACCTAATATACCTCTGGCGGAAAGTGGGTGTGTGGGTAGTACCTATACACCTCTGCCTACCCCATCGGGGACCCTTGTGGGAAGGCGTGAGGATATATTTACTTCCAAATAAGCATATAGTTGTCGTCGCTGAAACCTTAGAACCTGCCTGGTTATCAGTTGACCTTTGAGTGAGATGTTCCGAGTATTAATATCATTGCTAAATAGGTGAGCTTATTGAAAGTGGGTTTATTGGTACTACCATTATACACCTTTGCCTACCCCTTCGGAGACCCATGTGGGAAGGCGTGAGGATATAGATTTTTTTCTTGATTATCGTAGGTACATGTGCGCGGTCACCATCGCGCTTTCAGACTACCTAGGTACAATGATTCTCAGCTTCATATTATGCGCATCCCATAAGGGCCCGAGGGGTTGAGCGAAGTAAAAAAGCAATGTTGTCTTTTGTTAAGGTATAGTAAGCTGTTATCGCTGTCTATAGTTGCCAGCAATACTAAGGGTAGCTCGTACGTTGCCGACCTTCTTTCGCAGGAGATATATTTAGTGCCAACATGATGGCAAATTCGTTGCCGTCTTTCAAGGACATTACATACGTGATACGTCTTTGAGTTTCTTCTCATACGTTTCCTCACGGTGATTACACCGACCAGCTCGTGTGTGATAACTTACTGTTCTTAAGTTCAGAAATACATATATATATATATATATATATATATATATATATATAGTTACAGGCGATTATTATAACCGCTCCTCGCCAAGATTTGTATACATTTGTTGGTAATTATAGTATGCTCAAACGTTATCCTTAAGTAATATTATTTCTGCCAAATAAAATTATTTACCCGCGGTAAAACCGGTGTTAAATTAGATTGCTTTAATAGATAGCATTTAATCTGAAATTAATGTATATAAATATATTAACATCATGTGTTAATCCAGTTATAAATTTATCTCTGCTAAATTTCATTAAATTCCGCTAAGTAGTTTTTGCGTGAAATTGGAACAAGTCACAGTCCATTTATAATATCAATAGGACTGTATTTAAACCTGCGAGAGCCATGTCAAGAGGGTTTTTATATAAATACTTAACACCAGATAGACTGATTCTCGAACACTCATATCATATCGAAGCGAAGAAGTTATATAAACACTGACCTACATACGAGTCCAGCTCACGCCCTACGAAGGTCTCACAATATACACACAATATTTCCGTGACCCAAGTAAGATAAATATGACAATATGTATTTTACTCGTTCACACAATTATTGAGAGACATTGTTGAGCTCTCATTCAAAATGCAAACATAATTATAGTTTGTAGACATAATAAACACTCTTTTGATTTGGCATGTTTGTAAATTTGGCGCTCTCTGCCTACCCCGTGAGGGACTCGACGTGTTGATATGAATGTAGGCACCATGTACATTGATAATAGGTAGATAATAAAAAAAATGCCGAGGTGGTGAGTGGAAGCAAACACAATGCTTGCAAATTCGAATCCCTATGTATATAATGTGATCGTAACAATGAGTTTTTCTAAATTAAAGTACAGTGACTAGTCACACCACGTGCTTTACGGTGAAGGAAATCATCGAGAGGAAACCTGCATACGTCTGAGAATAAATTCAAAGTTGTAATCGTGCTTGAGTAACAGCGATGAAACTCTCCAACTGTCACGTTGGCACCTAATATAATATGTCTGTGGTAGAAATTGGACGTGTGAGTACTACCTATACACCTCTGTATACCCCTTCGGGGACCATTGGGGGACGGCGTGAGGATATATATCAACTGTATATCTTTATTCACCGGCAAATTTAAGTCCTAAACAGCACTAAACGTTCAACGTGCACCAAACATTGAACTTGATCAAGTACATGCGACCCAGTAAAGTATTTAAATTAAATACGCAACTTTTTATTGTATAGTGCTATCACGTTGGCACCTAATATACCTCCGGCGGAAAGAGGGTGTATGGGTATTACCTATACACCTCTGCCTACCCCTTCGGGGACCCTTGTGGGAAGGCGTGAGGATATATTATATTATTAGTGCTGTCTAACACGCTCGTGCAGCGCTCAAATACCTATTTAAAAACAATTCGTTCCAGCATTATATACATATTTTCACGTTGTTTGATAGCATTTGTTATCAGCAATGTTTGTTAACGTCCGCCAATTATAATTCCATACACGGCCCCCATTAGCCATCACATGAAGTCATGAAGCAACATAACACGCGGTGATCGAACCCGCGGCCTTTCGTCATCCACACTATTGCTACATCAGCTGTCTAGATGGTCTAGAACAAAAGGACCTTGATTCGGAGATAAAAGCCCACATGGTATGTGAATAAAAAGTAAAAAGAGAACCGGTGACGTAGTCATAGTATAAAGAGAGCTCTCCCTCTCTTTATACTATGACGTAGTTGTGCAAACTGCAATATTTAACTTGACAGATGATTATGACGCATGCGCGGGGTTTTACAGTGCCTTGGGTAATGTGATGTTTGTATATAAACTGGATTCGCTGCCGGTGAGAATCAGTCAGGCTACGGGCTTAATGAGAGAATACCGTAAACTCATCAACAATCGAAGTTATATTTATCCTAATACATTGTTTTATTATTGTTCTACAAAGATGGTTTTTAAAGGTGAGTTTTTTTTATTAGATCGTGGTCACCCTCGATCGTCACATGGCTAGATTAAGCGTTAGTTATTTTTAAAGTTAATATAATATATCCTCACGCCTTCCCACAAGGGTCCCCGAAGGGGTAGGCAGAGGTGTATAATACCCACACACCCACTTTCCGCCAGAGGTATATTAGGTGCCAACGTGACAGATGGCGAGTCCATCGCCGTTACTCAAGCACGACTATACATACGCCTTTGAATTTCTTCTCAGACGTATGCAGGTTTCCTCTCGATGTTTTCCTTCACCGTAAAGCTCGTGGTGTGACTAATCACTGTACTTAAGTTCAGAAAAAACTCATTGGTACAGTCGGGATTCGAACTTGCGACCAGTTTGAAAATATAATAATTAACAATTTTGCAGTATTTTATATTATATAACATAACATTAATTTAGAATTTAATTTAATTATAAAAATAATAAATATAATAAATTTAATTAAATTCTATAATTTAGAAGCTGTGGTGGCCGTGGTTTGAGTAGTTGCCTGCGATGCAAAGTTCGCAAGTTCGAATCCCGACTGTACCAATGAGTTTTTCTGAATTATCTATCATACTAGTTGTCCCGCCCAGCTTCGCCTCGGTGAAAAATAAAAGCCACGGACCCAGTGGCGCCACCTATCGGTTCCATTTGTGAATCTGAACCATTCTCGAATCAACCTGAAGAAACAGAAAATTTCATCAAAATAGGGCCAGCCGTTTACGATTCTATAAAGGACATACAGACAAACATTAATTTGTATATATATTGATTTACCTACGAAATCATACAGTTTCTATGGAAAGTTGACTATTACGACATCACGTTATCACTTTTACTCCAGTTAAAATTATTTACTTACATTTTTCATAATTGTGAGTAAATCCGATAGCGAGCTGAGTTTTATCGACTGGGGTATGGAATCTAGGTTGATAGGTTCAATGGAACACCTATAGTGGGGTTGTACTATAGTTTGGACCAAGTGGAATATTATTACAATAGTTTCATTTATGATATAAATTTGTCTCCAAGTGGATTAATTCTTTTTCAGATTGTTAAAAACACTTGACGGTCTGGTCAGAGCTCCTAGCAGCATACTATGGGGTCTTAGGTTTCCTTCCCTCTAAGGGTGTGTGATCCAAAATTTCTGATGGAGAATCCCCAATCCTGGTCAATGTTTTTTAATTATTGAAGTCCATTCAATCGAAAAATCGTCTTTAAAAGTTAATTGTTACTCTATTAAATTGTAACTTATGTATACAATCTACTGAATTAGTATTAAAGATAATTACAATGCGATTTATTTAAGCCACACTAGTTATGTAATAATATAATAAAATAATATAATATATCCTCACGCCTTCCCACAAGGGTCCCCGAAGGGGTAGGCAGAGGTGTATAGGTAATACCCACACACCCACTTTCCGCCAGAGGTATATTAGGTGCCAACGTGATAGATGGCGAGTCCATCGCCGTTACTCAGGCACGACTATACATACGCCTTTGAATTTCTTCTCAGACGTATATAGGTTTCGTCTCGATGTTTTCCTTCACCGTAAAGCTCGTGGTGTGACTTATCACTGTACTTAAGTTCAGAAAAACTCATTGGTACAGTCGGGATTCGATCAACTGCTCGAACCACTCGGCCACCTCGGCTCTCTAGTTATGTCATTATGTTAATATACATTATTTAGTTGAATGATCATCCTTAATTGCAGGTGTGATCATCGTAATAGCGACGTACGTGTGCGCCGGCGCAGCCGCATCGGTGTCCCAGGCGTGCATGTGTGTGAGGAACTACCGGCCGGTGTGCGGGACGGATGGCAAAACTTACAATAACGAGTGCATGCTGAACTGTGCTAGGGTTGAGAAACGCAATTTGGAGGTCGCTCGAGAGGGCCGTTGCGTATCCGATGAACAGTCTCCAGGCTGCATCTGTACTCTAGAGTACAAACCAGTCTGCGGCAGTGATGGCATAACCTACCCGAACAGATGTACACTCGGGTGTGAGCGTTCCGTCGCCCTACGCCACGAAGGAGCTTGCACGCAGAAAAGAGAGGCCACACCAAATTGTGTGTGTACGAGGGAGATGAAGGAAGTGTGCGGCAGCGACGGAAAGACTTACGGAAACCCTTGCATGTTGAACTGTGCTACTATTGACAAGCCTAGCTTGAGCATTAGGCACGTCGGGCATTGTTCGGAGGTTAATGTCGTTGAGCGATCTGAGGAGCAAACCCCGACGTGTGCTTGTACGAGGAACCTGAGGCCTGTCTGCGGTTCCGATGGTGACACCTACAACAACGAATGTCTTTTGAGATGTTCTGGGAAGGACGTGACTCTCGTCCACGACAGTCCTTGCTAAGCTTTCAATGTTACGCACTCAGCCGTATTTTATATCACGCCACGATCGGACGTCAAATTGTGATAGTAGACTATTTGTCCGGTTGTTTTGGAGTTCTTTTTATATTTTTTATTGTTATTTATTTATTGAGCGATTAATATACGATTAGTTTTTAATGCCTTGTTTATTATTATGGGGAAGATCAACCTTTTATTAACGGACACAAATTAGATGAGTTATGAGCGATGTTTTAGGAGTAGGGATTAGAGAAAGGTATACATACCTTTCTCTCTCTCTTCTTTTTTACAGATAGAGTTATATTATTTATTATCAGAGATATTATAAATATCTTCATACATAAATTTAGCCTCGGGATAATTCCACACAAATTAACTTAGTCCCAAATTAAGCGGAGCTTTTACTATCGGAACCTCACAACTACTTATATATGTACATACTAACCTAGATAGATACTACCTACATTTATACATAGGGCTAATAAGACTAAATAACAAATGCACTTGTTCATGACATAAATATTTGCCCTCAACGGGAATTGAATCCGCGACCTAGTTTCAGAGCCAGGATCTCTGATCAGATGACCGTCTATAATATGACAAATCATTTTATTAACGTATGATATATTATAATGGTAAAGTAACAAGTAAAATTACCTTTATTTCATAGGTCTTAGAGTTCAAATTAAACAAGCAGAATGACAAATAACCTTTTAATCAAAAATAATAACTTAATAAATTAAATATTACACTCGGCAGGATCACAAGTCCAAATTGGCCAAGAGTGCGTCGTCCTCATCATCATCTAGGAATGACATATCTATATCCATCCCGTTCTTGCAACTCGAACTCACTCTATCTGTCTCTTTCTCACTGCAAGAAGACGCCATTTCTATCTTATTGCTAGAGGGAGAGCCCTTTCTAATATTTGTGCCGGGAACGTAGTCGTTTCTATTCTTGGGCGCTTGAACTGGAGAGAGGTAGTGGGTGATGGTGTTTTGGCTTTCCTGGGAAAAAGGATTTTATACCATGAGCGATAAGGTCCACTTTAATATTGCAATTTATTATTAATATTTGCATGTTGTGAGTTGTATGCTTGTTCGTCACCATTGGAATAAAACATGGTGAGCAAGCATGAAGTCTGTCTGATGGTAAGTGGTTACCGCTGGAGACTTGGACTTGGATATTATTTTTTGTCGACCCTAGCATCAAGATCAAAGTTACACCTTTCGCTCACGAACATCAGACGTTTTCAACCCTCTCCTATATTTAAAATCTTATACAAAACAGTATAACAAAATAATAAATTAAAGCTCTTAGAGTGATGAACCACAATATCCGTAACTTCAATCTTTTCTTTAACCATGGATAATAATAATAATAAATAATAATATTGAATAATCTAAAAAATTAAATTAAATAAGCCGTGGTGGCCGAGTGGTTCGAGCAGTTGCCTGCGACACAAAGGTCGCAAGTTCGAATCCCGACTGTACCAATGAGTTTTTCTAAACTTAAGTACAGTGATTAGTCACATCACGAGCTTTACGGTGAAGGATAACATCGAGAGGAAACCTGCATACGTCTGAGAAGAAAATTCAAAGGCGTATGTATAGTCGTGCTTGAGTAACGGCGCCGGACACGCTATCTGTCACGTTGGCACCTAATATACCTCTGGCGGAAAGTGGGTGTGTGGGTATTACCTATACACCTCTGCCTACCCCTTCGGGGACCCTTGTGGGAAGGCGTGAGGATATATTATTATATTGAATAATAATGAACGAAATTACACAATTATCAGGAAACGTAAGCAATAATTATTTATACCTGGCGTTTCATGCTGGCATCGTTGAACGAGTCTTTACTGAGACCAACGTCGTTGAGAACCTGAAAAAATTATAGAGGAGTTGTATATATATAAAAGGGTATGTTAATCTAGAGATGGGTGACGCTTTACTCGCTAATCCTGCGAAATATTATATTATGCATTCTTTTTCCAAATTAAACGTGAAAAATCTATTAAAATTAAATTCAATTCATTTTTTTTAACAGGCATCCACACAAAACCTGCCCTTAGGGGGATCCCGCCACCTAAAGCTTCGCAGTCAAAAGCTCCGACCGCTAGAGGAGAAGGCCTATTATAGTATATATATATAGTAATAGTATATATATAGTAAATTACGTCTATTACTATATATATATATAGTAATAGACGTAAGCCATGTGCATACGTGCAGCTTCCCCTGCAGCATCGGCCACATGAGGTCGTCGGCCGTGCCCGCCGCCAGCAGGTAGCGCACGCGCACGGCCCCGAGCTGGCCCACGCGGTGCGCGCGCGCCTCCGCCTGCGTCAGCACCTGCGCGCGCAACACACCTGCTACGGACCGGCTCGAAGGACCATGCACCGCTGCACCAATTACGGCTCGAAGGACCACGACATCGCTATGTATGCTATACGCTTTTGTATGCATCTGCGTAAACTACTGCTCGAAGGACCACAACACGGTTTAGTGGTATATCAATATACTAGCGGCCCGACCCGGCTTCGCACGGGTGGACATAAGATTTTAGAAAAAAGAAAATATAGCCAATGTCACTCAGTGTGAATGTAGCTTTCCAATGGTGAATGATTACACATTACAATCATACTTACATACAAACCTTTCCTCTTTATAATATTAGTATAGATATCACATTTAGCGCCTATACAGCATCTGCGTCAAATACGGCTCGAAGGACCATGTTGACGCCGGGTAAATGGACAAAATATGAATCTTGATATCTACTGTACAAGGGGTCCTCGTGAGGGTAGTAGGATGTAGCAATACTCTTGTTTCATCTGAGACTTAAGTAGGCGCTAGCTTAACAGATTGTGAGAAGCGGGTCAGGGCGATGACCTCGAGAGCTGGGTCACTCACCCCGGGGTTCCAGTGCAGCTCGGCGAACAGGACCAGGCTAGCGGCCGTGAGCGTGATGCCCGCGCCCGCCGCCGTCAGTGAAAGGACGGCACAGCGGCACCACTCTTGGGCTTGGAAACGATCCACCAACTCCTGCGCACGAACACATAATAAATAACAAAATCAAATATTTTTTTACAAAAAGGCATGATTGGATTTAGAAAAAAAACAAGTATAGATAGTGCCATCCGCGAAGACGAGCCCCACAAATTTCTAGGCAAGGTGGTCGCGGGATGCTGGGAGTTGAAGTATGACCCGAGTCTATTAATTGTAGTGTGCACTCATAGGTAATCAGTGTGTGTGCGATTATACTCAAACATTAGTGGAAGGATGCACACTTACACCATAAACTATAGGTAAGAATAGTGGGGCGCGTGTTCGTGGATGGCGCTAACTATATTTTGTCACTAACCGCCCGCGCGTTGGCTGGGGTGGAGCCCACAATGCAGATGTATCGGACTGAGGCCTCGTCCAGCGTGTCGCACACCGCCTCGATCATGGCCCGATGGTGTCCGAACACCAGGAACTTCTCCGAGGGTCCTTCCTGGATCACCTGCCTTATGTACTTGCTGCCGACAACGAGGACATGACGCACAGGACAACGAGGATATGAGATGTAGACGAGTAGTAGAATATCTATTTCTAAAAGCTTCACTTAGGAAAACAATCCGGAAACGCGATTGCAGCGCCAATTCAATTCAATTATATTTTCCAACAATCCAAGTACTTACTCAAATGTTACACATTGAAAACAACACAGGTTGGTACCCGTTGGGCACAGTAGGTGTATATTATAATATCCTACTTATATTATAAATGCAAAAGTTGGTGAGATTGTTTGTTTCTCAATAACACCAGAACGGCCGGATGAATTTGGATGTAATTTGGCAGAAAAAAAGAAAGCTGGATTAACACATGGTATATTTCTACTGCTACATCTACCAATGAAATTATTTTTTACGCGGGTGGAACCGCGGGACACATCTAGCATAGAAAATGTTCTTATTAAAGTCGACACGTGTCGTTTAGTTCTGTAGGATAGCAAACTCACCATATAGCTGGTATCTTGACCTTAGCGGACTCGCTGAAGAATGTGATGAGTGCGGCTTGCTTGTCGCTGTGCGTCGCTCGGTAGGCCTCCGCCATCTGCGACAGGCCCCGCGCCTCCTCCTTACTGAACTGCAGCAGGCTCTGGTCGAGCGCAACTGTTTCCCTGAGGGGAATAACTCAGATAGTAGGGTTTTTCTATAATACAAGCATACGGCCCACCTGATAGAAAACTGTTACCGCAGCCTATTTACGCTTACAATACCGAAGTATCACTTGCGCGTTGCCACTCTGTGTTCAGAGAGTTATACTAATCCGCGGTTGCCAATACAATATAACAATCCTCCCCCTCCCCAAGGAGCTCATTACTGGAAACCTCATTCACCGCGTAGGCACACAACACAAAAAATTGTGTTACATATTTGGCTACGGACTTCTATAAGGTGGAGGTCCTGCCCCAGTCGGGCAGCTCCAAATTCGAACGGGCAACCCGTTATGCCCTACTTCTTTCGGCTGGGAGCTAAGGCTGGGGAGTTTGATAGCCTCTGCTGACAGATCTTGGAAGCGGCGCAATAAATGACACTTTTCAACTATTCGACGTCTGATCGGAAATTACAGAATAGTCCAGGATGAGAGAGAACGTCAAGAGTACTTGTATTGGGCGAGCAAGTATCAAGGGACAGATGAATGGTGATCGAGTAACTGGTCTGTACGCCTCTCCAGACAACAGAACTGGCGCTCTAATTTCTGTGCTTACACCGTGAGGAACTCTTCGTGAAGATTATAATGTTAAAAGTTAAGGGTGATTCCCAAAGAAGTAGGCAGTGATTAGGTGTACTTTTCACCTTGTTATGGACTCGCCACCATCACTGTTTCTCAAACACGACTAAACATACACCTTCGGATTTCTTCTCAAACATATCCAAGTTTATTTTTTATTTATTTAATATTTATGCACAATTAAAGTACAGTGGTGGACTTAATGTTAAAGCATTTTCTACCAGTCAGCCACCCTTGACAGGAGAAACATTGGAGCGGGTGTGCACAGAAGGTTAAAAAGTTAAGTTAAGTTAAGGAAGTTTCTTGTCGATGTTTTCCTTCAGCGCAATGCTCGTGGTATGGCTAATCACTGTTCTTAATTTCTGCAAAACTCATGGTACAGTGTGGATTTGATCTTATTGTTGCGAACTCGAACCACTCGGCCCCCACGGCTTCGGACCCATTTCGAAGCGCTAGTCAGTAGTATTATAGACAACGGGTACTGGTCACGTACATACTCTGAGGATGTGCTACCAAGTGTTACCTGGTCATCTGCTGCAGTTGTAAGGGCAGCTGGTCCTTGGTGCGGCGGATGAGGAAGCGGCGCTGCAGCAGCAGTTGGAGCTCGGCGAGGTGCGACTGGCCCGACATGTCCCAGCCGAAGTTGGTCTGCTTGCCGGCGCAGTAGCGCTTGCCTACATATACAACACTATAATAAGGGGTAAGACTCCCACAAGGGTCCCCGAAGGGGTAGGCAGAGGTGTATAGGTAATACCCACACACACTCACCTTCCGCCAGAGGTATATTTTAGGTGCTAACTTTAGAGATGGCGAGTCCGTCGGCGTTAAAAAAGCACGACTATTATGCATATGCATATGCTGAGATGGACTGACCATATTCCGTGTAGGAGGGGAACAAGCGCGGCTCGATGAGCGCCAGCTGCGTGTACAGCTCGGCGGGGCGGCTGAGCGCGGGCGTGCCGCTCAGCAGTACGGCGCGGGCGCTCGCGCGGCACGCACGCGTCAGCGCCGCCGTGCAGCGCGCCTTGCCCGACTTCAGGTGGTGCGACTCGTCCTGGCCACACGACACATGCCACCTGTCATTACTGTACTGACGCACGCTTCACTCGCCATTGTCTCGTCTTGACCACACACTTGCGTTTACCTCGCTTTTGCAATATATTCAGCTTTTAAATATTTGTGTAACTATACTTTATGTTATAAAGCTGAAGAGTTAGTTTGTTTCAACGCGCTAATCGCAGGAACCATCAATATGATGTGAAAAAATATTTGTTCATTAGATAACCCGTTTATCGCTGAAGGCTATGTATCATAAAGCTACTGCCAAAGGGAGCGGAGCAATCAAATTTAACGCAGGTACAACCGCGGGGCACAGCTAGTAAAACATTTCAGAAGTTATAAGACGCTCCAGCGACTGTCTGTCGCGTATTTTTAATAAAAGTATTTGGAAAGGTCTAGTTCAATTGGGAGAGGGGACTCCACTACAGCTTATATGCAATATAATTTATGGGTTATTCTAGTGTATTGTAATGTCGCTACGGCTAGAGCGATTGGCTTGCGATGCGAAGAGCAAGTGCAACTTCGAATACTGACTGCACCTATGACCTCTTTGTAAACTTTGTGAAGTGTGTGAGGGACAAAGTTTACTCACAATTATGACAACACCAAATTTCTTATTCTTCAGCAGGTCCGCGTGCATGCTGGCAATCTTGTAGCTCACGATCACGACCTCTGTCTGTAAACAGATTTCATCATATTTTTTTCTAAGGCACCATCATCATAATTTTTTAATATCATCATAACTAAGTTTCTTTCACTCCTTCGAATTGGCTCCGACCAGCACAATCTCTTGGACATCCCTATACATACGTCACGACAGACACTCCTTTGTCTGACTCATTTATGTTGGACTTCCTCCCCCCTCTCTCTACCTCTTCTCCTAACATGTTTTTAAAGAAACTATCATATTGTATATCGAATATAAATCACATTAAATTCAAATAATCTCAATTGTATAAAACATATAGCCGTAGGACAAGCTTTAGTATGAAAAATAATAAATTTGTGTGTAGAATTGAAAAATATGAGGAATTCTTTAAATCATCCTAGGAGGAGGATACTCCTAAATGGCTGGACCAATTTTAATTAAATTATCTGTGTCTTCAGGTGGATTCGAGAATGGTTTATATCCACCATTGGACCCGCTAGGTGGCGATCGTATAGCTGCTTTTATTCTTTCACCCAAGCGAAGCTGGGGCGGTCAGCTAGTATATATATCTTTTTTTTGTGTTGTCTCTCGTAACGTGAGTTCCGGGAACTTTTGCTACTTAACCGGCCAATGGCGAGACCTAGGCCTCCAGCCATATATAAAGGTATCCATATATAAAGGTGTTATATAGCCCCCGTGTGGGTGCGCCCTGTGCAGTCTGAGACCTGTGTATCGGCGACGAGCTGCGTGTCCTTGCTGGTGGCGAGGGTCACTACGCTGGCTATCGGCACCGACGGCAGTAGCTCGTAGATCTTGCTCTGCCATGTCTCCCTTTGACACATACATATGGCAATATTATATACATATCATCACGCCGAGTCCCTAACGGGGTAGGCAGAGAGTATAGAGCGCCAGCTCCCTCTGGACATACATAGCTCTTTCGCTTCGTCCACATTCATCAGTCTCTTCATACATGCCCGTCGGTTTCGAGTACTCTTGACGTTCCTGTCCTTGAGCGTCCGCTATATACTGAATATTATATATATCAAAATAATAACTTTCCACCAGAGATATATTTTAGGTGCCAATGTGAAAATAATTCACCCAATAACACGGACGAAACCGCTGGGCATTGATGGTTTAAAATATTTTTACATTGCACATGTAATCAACACGTAAATAAATGTAAGTCTAGAGGGAACTTGTGCTCTAGTCTCTGCCTCCCCGTGAGAGACTCGGCGTATGTATGAATGTCAATAAAATATTTAAAGAAAATATTTTTTTCAACACACCTCATAGAGGAAGTGGTGACCACGAGCAGGGGCCAGTCCTGCCTGTAGTAGCTCGCGATGGCGAGCGCTTGGAATGTCTTGCCCAGACCCATGTCATCAGCTATCATGCAGCGACCGCGGTGGGCTATGCCAAATCTATAAAGATTTATTATCATGTGGTGAAGGAAAGTATTGAGAGGAATGCGTATATCTTTGTGTGATACAAAGACATACAGGGTGCCTTCAAAAATGGGATGGTTGGTCAAATATATGGTTTTTTTTATACAACAAGAGTGGCAAACAAGCAAACGGCCCACCCGATGGAAAAGGTTACCGCCGCCTATTTACGCTCACGATAACGAAGTATCACTTGCGCGTTGCCACTCTGTGTTCGGAAAGTTATACTGTGTTGGCAGCATAATGGGACTAATCCCTCTGCTGCCAACACAATATAACAATCCTCCCCCCTCCCCAAGGAGCTCGTTACTGAATATCTTATTTTTTTACAATAAAAGTAAGCAACAAGTAAGTAAGAGACATCCAGTATGTATAATATATAATAATAATAATAATATATCCTCACGCCTTCCTACAAGGGTCCCCGAAGGGGTAGGCAGAGGTGTATAGGTAATACCCACACACCCACTTTCCGCCAGAGGTATATTAGGTGCCAACGTGACAGATAATATATACTCAGAAATAATAACAAAAAATAATTCACCTATGGAAAGCTACATTATTCACAACTGGAATGACATAAGCTATATAAATTAATTATTTATTAAACAATAATATATGTACATATATGTATTACATTACAAATTTGACCATTTAGCGAAACCAAGGAGTATGTCCAGTACCTATCAAGAACATTATCAATAAAGGCATGAGCATTGAAGATAAAATTAAGTTGTTTACAGTTTTATGTAAAAAATACCTGACTCCATCTTGTTGGAATGGCATCAATTTGTGTCGCAAAGTTGCCTCAACAGGTGTCAAATCAATTCTGTCTGGATCTAGTATGGGGTCTCTCATGACCTGAAAATATACAATATTTTCATTAAAATCAAATAACAAATTCCAATGATTTTTTTAAACTAAGTTACAGCTAGTCACAGTCCAACCTTAACGGTGAAGGACTGCATCAAGAGGAAAGCTGAATACATGAGAGGAAATTCAAAGATGTCTGTATAGTTGTGTTAAACCAATCTCACTGTTTCAGAGTAAACTTAAAACAATATATGAATAATATTTATCTCATTATACCAATTCTATTTCATTAAACCAAGGGCCTCTAGATAACATTGCCTGAGTTCATTAACCTAGCACTGATTAGTTAGAACAGAATAACTTGGACCTGAAAGCATAATTTTATAGGAGACCTCTGCCCAGCCCTGGATGACATGTGCCAATTTGAATGCATAAATGACACAATACCCTTCTTTCAGTTAGTGAATAAAAGCTTACCTTAAGAACATAGGCAGGTAGTTGGCCCAACACTATGTGAGGTGCTAGGGGAGACACCTTGCTCATTAATTCTTCATAGTCATCCAGGGAGAAGCTCCACAGCTTTGAGTCTGGATCTAATAAAAAAAAAACTTGAGGCAGTTCCACACAAATTGACCTAGTTCCAAGCCAAGCAATAGTCGAAGTCCAAGTCCTATGGAAATAAGACAAAGATGTACATATATAAATAGGATATCCAAGACATTCAACACACAAATAAGTATCTGCCCACAGCCAGAATCGAACCTGCAACTACAAGTTTTACTGCCAGGATCTGACCACTAGGCCAGATTGTTATCTGCACTTCCTTATAGTAGAAAGTTTTTCTGTTCAGTTATCAAAAAGAAAATAAACTTTGTACCAAGTAATACTAATTATATTTAATTGGAATAGGTATACTGAATCCTTTACTACATCACAAGATGATTGCAATTTATTTGCTGAATGAGAAATATATAATAATAATAATAATAATATATCCTCACGCCTTCCCACAAGGGTCCCCGAAGGGGTAGGCAGAGGTGTATAGGTAATACCCAACACCCACTTTCCACCAGAGGTATATTAGGTGCCAACGTGACAGATGGCGAGTCCATCGCCGTTACTCAAGTACAACTATACATACGCCTTTGAATTTCTTCTCAGAAGTATGCAGGTTTCCTCTCGATGTTTTCCTTCACCGTAAAGCTCGTGGTGTGACTAATCACTGTACTTAAGTTTTAGAAAAACTCATTGGTACAGTCGGGATTCGAACTTGCGAATACATACATACATATTCACGACTCTTTCCCATAAGGGTAGGCAGAGACCACTTCTTTCAATTGCTACAATCCTTACACACTTGTTTCACTTTGTCCACTTTCATTATTCCCTTCATTCATGCTTTTTGGTTTAGGGTACTCTTGACCTGGCCTTTTTTCAAGAGGTCCCTGATTTGGTTTTGAAATTAATGAATAATGAATGAAGAAATATTAATGCTGGGTGTATTAGGTACTAGTACTATCTACTATACCAGTAGGTAGTAGTCGCCAGAGATATATTTTAGATATATCTTGCAGTTAATTATTTAAATTATACTTTATATATATATATATATATATATATATATATATATATATATATTATAAATAAATATATACTTACTATAGCTCTTGGATTGTATAGTCTTGAACACATTTATTAACGGCGTGCAGAATTCCGTTGGGTTAACTTCAAACCTGGACTCCGAAATTAAATACATGGTGCCACTTATGACTTTCGTTGGTGGCACTATGTTTTCGTTGGGAAACTTTACTGTGTCTTGATATTTCGATATCGAAGGTTTTGAGTATGGATGAAAGCTTTGTGGTGAGCTCTCGGAAATTCTATTTCGTCCAAGAGTGGAGTATCGCAATGGACTTCCAAGAGAACTAGGTTGCGAATGGTTGTTTTGCAATATCTTCATTTTACGCTTTTCTAGTGCGGCTAAGCGTTTTCTTTCAATATCTTCCTTGGTACAAGCCATATTATTGATTTGTATCGGCAGTCTAAGTTTGATAACAGTTAATAATTAATGTGTACATACAAGTTGAGCGTGGCTGGCAACTATATCAATTTAATTCGGTCATTGTTCATATTGCCTTAAACGGTTAAGTAAAAAATATTTTTCGATTCAATCAATGACAATAGCACATATTTCATGAGAGAATATAACTTTTTAAGTAACTTGTTGTTTATTTCATATTACTTCATTCATTAATCTCAGACAGTCAGACATCCCCCTATGCTGTGACTTGACTTCTGTCTGCTGCTCGCTCAGCTCTGTCATTTGTCATTTGATTGTTATTGATAACATTATTATTGTCACTTTTTTTCTTGTTTTTATATAGAAAGGTTTTCACTTTACTCAGTAGAATCTATTTTATTTTGATTAAACTGAACTAATACAAAATATTCATTACATTTTTTATACATTATCATTAACTGGAAAAACTTGTCGAAAAAATATTCCTACAAATGGAATGCGGTGCGGCATTGGACTTTGACATTTGATAAATTCAAAAGACAGCTGTTTATCGGGAACAAGTTCGACGGTCTCCAACTTATCCTTGCTTTCTCTTTTTTACGAAATTAAAATGTCTGAGAATAGTAGCCCCGTGAAATATTTTCTTAGTGGCGGGTTTGGGGGTGTGTGTACTGTATTAGCAGGACATCCTATGGACACTATAAAAGTAAGATTACAAACTATGCCCTTACCCCAACCGGGTGAAGTCGCCTTATACGGCGGCACTTGGGACTGTTTTAGTAAAACAGTGAAGAAAGAAGGCTTTCGTGGCCTTTACAAGGGCATGTCTGCCCCGCTCACGGGCGTGGCGCCAATTTTTGCTATTAGCTTCTTCGGCTTTGGTCTCGGCAAAAAACTAATAAAGACGGATGAGAACCAAGTTTTATCAAAACCAGAGCTTTTTGCTGCAGGAGCGTTTTCAGGCATCTTCACAACATCAATTATGGCGCCGGGAGAGCGAATCAAATGTTTGCTACAAATTCAGCAGGGTGGCAATGTCCCACAGAAGTACAATGGCATGGTCGACTGCGCCAGACAGTTATATGCAGAGGGTGGTATGAGGAGCATATACAAGGGCAGTATTGCCACCATACTGAGAGATGTGCCCGCAAGTGGAATGTACTTTATGACTTATGAGTGGGTCAAAGAAGTACTTGTACCAGAAGATGCAAGTGCAAAAATTAAAATGATAGCAACAATAGTGGCGGGTGGCTGTGCTGGCATAGCTAACTGGCTGGTTGGCATGCCAGCTGATGTGTTGAAAAGCAGATTGCAGACTGCCCCGGAGGGTACATACCCGAATGGTATGAGAGATGTGTTCAAACAGTTAATGGAGCGGGAAGGTCCCACAGCACTTTACAAAGGTGTCACTCCAGTCATGATTAGAGCCTTCCCTGCCAACGCTGCATGCTTTGTTGGGTTTGAACTTGCTGTGAATTTCCTCAACTGGGTGGCACCAAACCTTTGATAGCTCATAGGAGCAAGTTTACGAGAACAGTATAGCACAATGCAGTGTTGAATAGAAATCATAGGTGTTAACATGTAGGTTTTAAGAGATCTTTATTGTAAGATGAAAATGGCTGATTGGTATAGATATTTACACAGTATGACATATTCTATCAGAGTTTTAAAATGTTATGAATTATTATAATATATCTTTAATTGATATATATATATTATTTCTTCATTTTATTTTTATATTTTGTTATTATGTTACTGTTATAAATATTACTGTTCTCGACTACAGAGTCACCCTGTATACAGTATTTATACAGAATCAATCACATGACAATCTCTACTTGCCAGTAAGTTTTATGTAATGCACAAAATGTATTCACAAAAATGATTAAACCTGTAGGTGCCTATTTAAAGAAGTATTATTTTATTTTATTCCATCATTAAGTATTATGTGCCTTTTAATAATATTCTATGTACTATATCCTCAACTTTGTATATCTTTTTAATAGTACCTATCCAGTTTGGAGTTTACTAGAATAATAGGATCATAATAATATATAGCCTAAGTCCATTGAACATCTGTTGTACCCTGCCAAGCATCACTGTGGCGCATTGTGGTAACATGGTTCAGAATGACCGTAAAATGGAGATCAATCATGCAGCACTCTTTTCACTTTTTAAATTGTATTAATAAGTATATTAGACAGTAAAAGTAAAAACATTCTTTAAAATTAAGTAATATTGTTTATTTGTGCATTTGTCACATTTATCACATAGATTCAAAAAAAAATTACACAATTCAGCTTTAAATCAAAGAAGGTTTGAAACTATGCCAAAGTAGGTTAATCATAAACCTACTTTGGCATAAGGTAAGATATCTTTGTTTTAAAGTCGTTAAAAATATTAGTAAAACTGCCTTCGGAAATCCATCTCCATTCTTCTATTATTGTGATATTCTCTATGGAGTATTTTTTTTGTTTTATTATTTTGTATATGAACATCTTTAGGTTGTTGTATCTTCTTATTCTCGTGTCCAAGACCCTTTCTATCCTTTTTCTGTACAGCCTTGATTGGATACTTCTGACCAGACCCATCTCGCCCCAACCCTGTCTCCTTGTCCCAACCAACTCTCACCATTATCTGGTATCCCCTATTAGACTCGGGTATAGCATAGTTTGTAGGAATTTTCCTACCAATACTTGCATTTATATTGTGTACAGTGGATGATAAATGCTCAGCTTTATTTGCAAACACATTCATACATGTTTCACATTTAAATTCATCATTTGTTTTTGTGTTTTTAATCTCATTTGTTTTCCTTTTTACCTCTGCACTATGACACTTTCTCTTATACTTTAATAGAATATTAGCTAGTCTAAAATTCTTATTCTTTATAACCAGGCTGGTTGCAGAGTTTCCTGCCTTATCTCTTATAGATGTATCAATCCCACGCTTTAACAATTCTTCAACAACCTCTACACTATCAGCTTGGCAAGCAATCATTAATAGGCTCCAACCATATTCGTCAACAGTATTCACCCTCTCAGGGTGGAACCTCAAAGTTTGCTTCAATGCATCAATATCATTATTTTGAACAGCGACGAATAAATTATTAGCTATTAATTCAGTGTCCGAATCCGGTTGAATACGTTTGGATTTTGATTTAAGGTTTTTCGAATAAGTAGGATTTTTTGCGTCACGAATTTCATGTAAATATATTTCTTTAGCTTGTGCCCCGCTCAGTGATTCGTCACACTTTTTGTTTGTATCTGTAAAATTATTGTGTGATGATGCATTTGGTGTATATTTCACAAAGTTGCAGTAATTTTTGTGATACATTTTGATAATATAAAATGGTCATATGAATTTAAGTAAATTTGTAAAGTTACTTATTTATTTCAATTCTTGTGACAGCTGTTTTCATGACTGTTGACTGCTGTTGAATTGAATTGACTACCATACTCCACAGAGTCACAATATACATATACAACGTTATAACGGTAGAAATAGAATATTATATTCTAACCACAGATTAAGCTGTTTGAACCCTATTCCAAGCCTACAAATCAATTTAAAGGCGTAAAGATCTTATTATTATTCTTATTATGAACGCGGAGACTAATATTGAACCTTACACTTTAAATTGATTTGTAGGCTTGGAATAGGGTTATTTGCTTAATTTAAATTTTATTTGTAGGTAAAATTTTACAATTAGGTTCTTTTGGGATGACATTTGTTACGGATAAAGGTATTTGTCTTATTTTTATTTATTTATAGCCATCTGTGTCCCATCTGTGTGCCAGCCATGTGTGGCAAAGAACCCCATCCTGTTTTTCCACTCCCCGCGATCGAGCACCTCCGTTTAATTGCTGAGGTGACTGTCCATTTTCCTGGCCTTCCACGTCTGCGCGTCACATTCCGTGGGGTCCATTGTGTCGTTTGTTTGGCCCACATCTCGTCTGATATACATCAGAGGGTTCAGCCCAATCCATTTTAGTCGGGTGGCTTGGCAAACTGTATCGGCTATTAAATCTACTGGGAGTTAGATTACCCTCCATAGCTCGGTCATTTGTTTTATTGGTGGAAATAATAATATTACTTAGTCCACACTAAAATAAGCAATAACCTATTTAGTATAGGCACATTTTAGGTGCTGCTGAGTAATAAGTTGTTGCTGTGGTGTTAAGTTGCCGTACTTTGCTCTTAAGTGCATGTAAACCTAGATATTAGTTAATATTAGTATGATATTAGCTAGATATTAGGTAATTAGTTTGTTATGCCAGTACTTATTAAGAATTTACAAAATGATAATCCTCAATCTGTCAATAAAACACTTATAACCATTGACACCATGCGCCACACGTTTTTTTTACAATATTTTTTTTTTCTTATCCATTTTCTATCTTTATTGGATATTCTATAAAAACGTGTATTTGAGTTTTTTTTAATTATTATTTATTGAACTATTAAGTATCTTTAATTCATTAGACAGACAGGTAAAGTTTAATTACATATAAACAGCAGAATAAATTTCAAACCAAGTATTTTTTTTTTTTTGAGTAAATTGGTCTATAGTCAGGATTAATGTTTTAGGCTTCTGAAACAAGGCCTTGTATTATAGTGCTATATGGAATGTTATTTGTCCTTGGCAAACAAAATTCATAATAAATATATATACATAATATATCCTCACGCCTTCCCACAAGGATCCCCGAAGGGGTAGGCAGAGGTGTATAGGTAATACCCACACACCCACTTTCCGCCAGAGGTATATTAGGTGACAACGTGACAGATGGCGAGTCCATCGACGTTACTCAAGCACGACTAAACATATGCCTTTGAATTTCTTCTGACGTATGCAGGTTTCCTCTTGATGTTTTCCTTCACCGTAAAGCTCGTGCAGTGACTAATCACACAGAAAAACTCATTGGTACAGTCGGGATTCGAACTTGCGACCTTTGTGTCGCAGGCAACTGCTCAAACAACTCGGCCACCATGGCTCAATATAATATATATAATAGTTGAATTAGGAAAAAAAAAAAATATAAAACACCTACAGATAAATTATTTCACATAAACTATTAAATATTATTTAGAAAGTTCTCTAGCAATAGTTTTGAGTGCTTCAGTTTGTTCTTGCATACATTTTAACTTTTGCTTTAAGTATTCTTTTTTGAACTTTAAATAGTCTTCTTTAACATCTATTTTCCTTTGTTCTTGTAATGCTAACATATCACAATTAAAAACACACTCATGTTTGTTGCTTTTCACTGCCTTAACTTTATTTTTATTTTGGGATCTTGTGAAGACTTTGACTTCAGGGGGTGATTCTGGTGCACTTTCCGCTGCCTCAGATTGTACATCATCATAGTCTTCTTCAACAGGAATGAATTCACTAACAGCACTGAACTCTTTTTTGGGATTACTTTTTATTGAATTTACACCTAGAGCTTCTTGCTCGGTTGGTGTTAGCAATTCTAGAGACCGAGGAAGATCACCGTTCGTCTCCAAGTATCGCTTCTTAGTCTTTGATCGAAGGTCATGCCATGTCTGGAAAAGTATACATTTTATTTATGTATTTATTTATTAATAATGTGGTCATAGTAGAAATACATTAAATAATGTTTTTTTTATTGAAAATATTTTAAGTGTTGATTAGTACATATTATCACAGGTCCCTAACGGGGTAGGCAGGGAATCTATAGCAACCACTTTTTTTTACACATAAGAACCTCTTATGCATTGTCTACATTCTATTCACAGTCTATTCATAGGTCCTGGCTTAAAGATTCTTGTGCAGCTAATAATTAGTAATTAGATTTAATATATCTAATTACTAATTATTAGCTAATATCTAATAACTAATTATTAGCGTAACGAATGTTTGGCATCAAATGTAAAGGGATTTTTGTATTGCTACTGATGTTTCGTCTAGCTTGTGTAGTGGAGTGATATACGTTTAAAATTGAATACCTACTTTACGCCACTGCCTCCAGGTTTTCCTTGCTCCAGGAATGGAGTTGCATTCTGCGGCGATGTTGTTCCACAGGTTTTGTGACACATTATAATTAAAACCTTGCGTTACTCTACACGATATCAGTTCTGGATGTTCAGTGATACATTCCAACAGCTTTTTCTTTTGCCGAGCGGTCACATAAACACATCTTAATCTTTTTTTGCCGTCCATTTCCCAGCTAATAAATGCATGTGTGTTTCAATTGGATTTGAGTGTGAGTTTCTATCACATCACAGTATATATTGTAATCTTCGTTTTCTATTATGTTGATTCCCTTGCAATAGATTTGATTTGACAACTGACAAACAGCTTGACATGAGCGTTAGGGATGATAGATTTTAATGGCATATTTTTTTTTTCAAATAGTCGTTTATA
>JACCPG010001150.1:0-13738 GCA_016069955.1 Drepana arcuata | reverse complement strand
GTGCCCCAATGGCGATACCTATACTATACGTATACCTGTCGATGGTGGCCACTTTTTAAGCTGTCATTATTCGGTATTAGCGGCGCAGCCTCCGAGGCCGCGCGTGTTCGCGGCGGTGATTTACGAGCCAATATCCAAGGCGCTCCTGCATACGTAAAAAGGTATTTTATAGCCGATATCTCGCGGCCGATATCCCTCGAGCCCGCCCGCGGCCTTCGCGTTCCCCGATCCTTACACGTGGCGGCTGCCTAGTACACGTGTCGGCGGCCTGGCTCGCGCACTGCACGGGCAGTAGGTTCCGTGCTCGTCGCGGCTGCTATCCATCACTACTGATACTCTGACGCGAGCACGAGCCCACCGCGCAGCAAGCCTCCACCGCAGCCAGTGCCGCCGCCTGCTGAGAGCGAAGCCGCCCAAACATCTACCATTGATTGGAGTCGTTCCCTTCGCGTGACTCTATATTGTAGTGGCATTAGTATTTCCAACACGCGTCCATTGCCTCCATTGCCGTCCATTGCCTCCATTGCCGTCCATTGCCTCCATTGGCCCCATTGCCAACGCACACTCTGTATGTACGCACCTTACTATTTACGGACCTGATTTTCATCCACTTCGAAGCATCGCCATGAATTAAATCTTCGTATACTTATCAAAAACCAATACAATAATGTTATAGTAAACCGAAGAATAGAGTAGAATAGAGTACCCGAAACCGGCAAGCATGTATGAAGAGACTGATGAATGTGGAAGAAGCGAAAGAAGTAATATAAGTCTAGAGAAAACTGTCGCTTTTCTCTCTGCCTACCTCGATAGGGACTTGGCGTGATGATACGCTTACGCTTATTATTTGTTTTGGCTAATTTATAAAATCGTGCCTGTAAGCTATGCATGCATGCAGTATGTACCAATGAGCTGGGGGGCTTCCCCGCCAGGGCCGAGGCTCGAGGCCGCGCAAGCAACTGTACCAACATCACCGTGTTTCCTTGTGCAGCCATTCGACCTTCACAATGTGGAGTCGACCACTTTACTCGTTTTACTTGGAAAGGAATCAAATATGTACAAATACGATAAACAGAGAGATCTACGCGATCCGATACTTCCTCCGGCAGTTATGTGTGATCCAATTTGAATATTTGTTGCTACTTCCGGCTTCACATCAGCCGGCGGAACTAAAGCCGGGAATCTATATATATATAGGAGATCCCATTTTTGAACTGACTCATCACGAAATCTCAGGAACTATAAGGCCGATTGACTTGAAATTTGGTAGAAGTATTCCTTACGCGATGTAGAGGTCAGCTAAGAACGGATTTTATGAAACTCCACCCGCAAGGCGTTAAATAAAAAAAACACGATTTTCAACCATTGCTTTTTATGGCGCGAAGTACCAATGTTATCTGGGAAAAACAATTGCAAGAGAGTCGTTCTTCACTTGCGTTTTAAAATAAGAATTCGATTCAATGTTTGATTTCAATGATTCAAATTTTTTTTAATCGATTATTTATACATTTAACTAAGTGTTATTTGTGACCTTTAAAATAATTTAAATTAGTTATTAATAAATTTAATTAATTTATTTCAACGCATAAACATAGATGATGCTCACATATAAAACAATATTAATTGGACACCAAGAATCGTATTTATTGCATATTGTTATGGGATACCATAGACGATAACAAGTAAAACTGGCGCGTACCATTGATTGATTATGGCGCGAAATACAAATGTCATCTGGAAAAAACAATTGCGAGAGAGTCGTTCTTCACTTACGTTTAGTAGAGTCGGGACAAGTCGGGCAATTTTTGTGGTTTTTTTTTCAGTTCGGAGTAACGATCTTAGATCGAATCCGCAATGAAGAGATTCTCAAATCAACGGGTGTGAACGGGGGTGTGATTGAAAAGATGAAAAAAGGCATGTTAGGTTGGTTTGGACATTATAGAGACGATAAGACTGACGAAACAGATATACAAAGCGAAAGTGTGTGCAAGAAGAGGCAGAAGAAGACCACGTTCCAACTACCTAGATGAAATCAATCGGACGCTCAAGGACGGGAACGTCAAGAGTACTCGAAACCGACGAGCATGTATAAAGAGACTGATTAATGTGTACGAGGCGCAAGAGGCATGTAAGTCTAGAAAGAACTGGGGCTCTATACTCTCAGCCTACCCCGTTAGGGACTTGGCGTGATGATATGTATGTTTTTCAATCCTTTACCCTTATGGTAATAAGGCAAGAAATCTGTCGTAACGATATTCACAATACTATAACTTCTAGAAGACAACTGTTGTATTCTCTGTGACATACCGGTCCTATCCTGTGTTAATTCAGCTAATAATTTTATCTCTGTGCCTTATTTGCATCCAATACCATTCTGTAATTTTTGATATATATTCTTATACTTTTGTAATGTTCGTAGGTAACACGTGAACGTACTGTGTTTGTCGTTTAATCGCTTTGCTTTGCTAATAATTTAACTATATGTATTGGTTTTTATGTTACCTATTTATTTTTTATACTTATAATATGCATCTTTATTATAAGGCTTTTCTTTTATTTAATCTTCTATAATATAAAAATGAATGTTTGTCCTTTATAGAATCGTAAACGGCTGGACCGATTTTAATAAAATTTTCCGTGTGTCTTCAGGTGGTTTCGAGAATGGTTTAGATTCACAATTGGACCCGATAGGTGGCGCCACTGGGTCCATGGCTTTATTTTTTTCACCCAAGCGAAGCTGGGCGGGACAACTAGACTATATCTATAAATATATAGAAGATCCCATTTGTGAACTCACTCATCACGAAATCTCAGCAACTATGAGGCCGATTGACTTGAAATTTGGTAGGAGTATTCCTTACGCGGTGTAGAGGTCAGCTAAGAACGGATTTTATGAAACATTTTTGGCATGATAGAATGAATTTGACGATAGTCCATCCTTCAACGACAATGCGGGGGTGATAAATATTTAAAAAAAACTTTTGACCTAAAGCTCCTTTTGGTTTGAAACTTAGCAATATCTGTTCATTATTATTTAAAGTGTTTAATGATTTTATGAGTAATCGATTTTTTATACATTTAACCAAGTGTTATTTGTGACTTTCATAATAATTTAAATTGTTTCACCCATAAACATCGATGATGCTCAAATATTAAACAATACAATAATGTAACGGAAACCAAGATTATTCGAAATTCGCCTCTTTATCAAATAGCTTCGTATAGAATATTTATTGCATGCTAGCTGTGCCTGCAACTTCGTCGGCGTGGACGGCATTTTTATCTTTCGTAAATTTTTTTTGTTTTTTCAATAAAAAGTATTCTATGTTACTTCTTATACCTCCAAGAATATGTGTACAATTTTTTATGATGATCGGTTTAGTAGTTTTTACGTGAAAGCGTAACAAACAAACTTACATTAACTTTTATAATATTAAGTTAGGATAGTAAGGATTGTTAAAAGTAAATTGATAACAAGTAAAACTAGCGCGTACCATAGATTGATTATGACGCGAAATACAAATGTCATCTGGGAAAACCATTGCGAGAGAGTCGTACTTCACTTGCGTTTAATTTGTTGCAAGAATTCGATTGAAATGAAGTCCCTTCCGCTGTCTGTTCGCATAGATCTTTTAAGCTATTCCGCGGATTTCAATGCGGTTATCAGCAATGCATAAAGTGATTAGAGAGGAAGGTTTATATTATATGTTTAATGAATAAAGAAATATTCAAAGATTTGTAGTGTGATGATAGAAACATATTTTTGTGCGCTTAAATCGCAAACGCTGGATAAACCTTACGAGATAGATCAATTAAATGTACTACGGAATAGTATATCTTAAAATGATCGATAAAAATTTCCACGATAGTACTTAATTTATCTCTAAAGGATAAACCACCATAACCATTTTTATCTTTTACATAGTGTTAGTATTAATATTTCACCCGTGCGAAGCCGGGGCGGGCAGCTAGTATTGTATATAATAGGGAACTGCTCGCCCCCCCAGGACCCCCCACCCCCACTCCCTCGCCGCCCTCGAATGCTAAACACGTGCCGCTCGAATATGGATAGTCATCGGCCATTGTAAGTGAAATGTAAGGACCGTTCATTAGTTGTCGCTTTGTCTTCGCGCCGCGGCCAATATGCAGCAGGCACCTATTCAGCTCGGTGGCTACTCGGGACGGGAGCCACTCGATGGCGTCACGCCGTAACTCATAGTTGTGACACGCGCCATGCTGAGGTGGAGTGGGCTCGGGGAGGGGGAGGGGCGAGGGGGGGGGCGCGAGGGGGGGGAGCTTGGCCGCAACTGGCAGCACGCACTTGACACACCAATTAGTGGCGTTCAATGGGCAGTAGTTAGAGTGGTCCCGGCGTTGGAGAGCGTCGTTAGCGGCCGGCCCTCAGCTGCTACCTCCGCTGCTCCCTGCTCTCACTGCTGCCGGCGCGGCTCTGCCTGCGCAGCTAGCACATACACAAGTGAGGGCTTTGGTTTAAAAGTATTTAAAAAAAAATTACTCGTCTTCCTACACATTAGCTAACGTCACTTTCTTCAATTAGAGAAGTCGCAGCATCAGTTGTATATGGCCTGGGATTACTTAATCAAATGGAAAACGTCGCTGTTAGAGATAAGCCGCCGCCGAGCATGTGGTGCATGCAGTGTAGACAGCGCAGGCACTGCACCAGCCACCAGCCACCAGCCACCAGCCACCAGCCACCAGCCACCAGCCACCAGCCACCAGCCACCAGCCACCAGCCACCAGCCACCAGCCACCAGCCACAAGCCACCAGCCACCAGCCACCAGCCACCAGCCACCAGCCACCAGCCACCAGCCACCAGCCACCAGCCACCAGCCACCAGCCACCAGCCACCAGCCACCAGCCACCAGCCACCAGCCACCAGCCACCAGCCACCAGCCACCAGCCACCAGCCACCACCCACCAGCCACCAGCCACCAGCCACCAGCCACCAGCCACCAGCCACCAGCCACCAGCCACCAGCCACCAGCCACCAGCCACCAGCCACCAGCCACCAGCCACCAGCCACCAGCCACCAGCCACCAGCCACCAGCCACCAGCCACCAGCCACCAGCCACCAATACAATGGTCTATCGTAGCTCGCAGCCGCCGAGCTGCAGATGCGAGGGTCACGAGACCATTAGCGCACTCCGTGTGCATATTATATTAGCGCCTCGGTAGCGGCGGGCTAGAGGCGGTGCTCGGCGAATAAATTACAACAAAAGTTCCCGTTTATGTCAAACAAAAGCGGAAGGAGTTTTCTTTACTTTTTGAGTTTAATTATTTCATTGTTGAGGGATAATACCGACCTTCTAGTTTAGATGGATCACGAGCTTGCGGCCGAAGGAGGAGAAAGGAATCCATGTTATAGTGTACCTGTGCGTGCTGCGTCATCAGCTCGGCGCAGGCACGGCCCAGCTCAGGGAGGTGACCAATACCGGCGCGGAATATAATACTCGTGCTAGTACAAGGATCACGTTCAATCAATCAAAATCAATCAAAATCTTTTTATTTCACATAGGCCCAGGTGGGCACTTATAAAACGTCGAAAAAGAAGCACGGTTCGGGTTGGTCGCTTCCATGGAGAAGAACCGGCAAGAAACTCCATGGTTTGGCGTTCGTCTCGTTTGCTGCTAGCACAGTAGCCCACGCGACATAAGGTCGGCAGCGCGCGAGGGATATATTACCCGGTATCTGGAATGCCTGGACGGCTGCCTGGCGGCTTTCACTTACCCTAGGAATTGTAAATGGTGGCGTACTAAGAATCGCATACGCGATTGCTAGCTTCGTAGTATAACGATAAGATATAGATAACGGTAGAGGCAATCGCTGAACCACGTGTCGTGATCGTGAATGAAACACATAGCCATTAGCATTCTCGAGAGTGCATCAAGCACGTGGCTGATCGCGTCCCCTGTTGATGCCGATGCCCCGTCGGCTGGCCAATACTGTACATCGTGTCGTACACACCGACGTGGTCGTCGGCTACGTTCGCGGTCACCCAGACATATCCCTAGCTGCTTGTGGAGGTGAGCCTCGCTGGCCTAGGGCTGTAGAACTGTAGAGCTGTAGAGCTGTAGAGCTGTAGAGCTGTAGAGCTGTAGAGCTGTAGAGCTGTAGAGCTGTAGAGCTGTAGAGCTTTAGATGGTGAGCTCGGCCGAGCGCGCTCGCGAGGGCTCTGCGTGAGGCCGGCGTGGGGCGAGGCGCCACTGCCGGCGGGCCACATATCACTTCTACACGTTCGACGTTTTTTAAAAGGTTGTTTATGTATGAATCTAATAAATAAATAGAATAGGCATCCCTTTTGACTCCCTTTTTTGATTACTTACCTGACTAAAATCATAAAAGCATTGGGCTGAGCTCGACGCGATATCGATCGTTGGTATCAACATTAATATGTAATCGACTCGCTGCGCAGACCATAATGATTGAATAGAATACCAAAATGAACCGCGCTAAATCATATACTTGGCAGGTTGAATGGACAGGACGGAGAGAACGCCAGTGTCACAGTGGGCGAACGTGTAGTAACAACTGCGTACCTACAACTAAACGATAGCTCATGATACGCGCCATCTTGTGACAAAGAGGTAAAACTATAGTCTCGGAGCCCTAAGCACTTATATTGAGGGCACAGATAATGTTCTTCCAGTATTGCTAGCGTTCTTAAAGTTACGGTCCCCGCTCACAGCACCGCCCGTCAGCTAGGGATGCGACTACTACACTACAGCGCCTAATATACCTATACCTATCACTGATGAACTCATGTATCACTAGGTCTATTCACCATTTCTCAAATATATGTTTGACATAAGTATAAGGTACACACTTCTCTTGAAATACCATTATCAAATTCGTCCTAATAATAACGACACCGATCGACGGGGACGTCAACAGAATAGGTTTGAGTCGAAGCCTTACACGTATAATGAACGGAAGCAAGGCGCCGCGCACACTGCGGCCCCGCCCGCCGCCCGCCGCCCACGCGCCGTCAGCGAGGTTTATGGGCCTCCGCCGATAGAGCGCTATTTAGCTCTTCATTTATTTGTTATAATAATGCCGCGGCCGGCGCGCGTGAGCAGGCAGCCTAATGCCGCGGCCGGCGCGCGTGAGCAGGCAGCCTAATGCCGCGGCCAGCGCTGGCTGTACATGGCCGCCTCGAGCGCCAACCCTGCTGGTACAAACATTGCCGCGCAGTGCTCGCGGCCGGGGGTCCGCCTCGAACGCTCGCACCAAATGCGAATCAACTCCGTGTCTAAATAACACACGTATTTACTGAACTCGGCACACGCCAACGGCCGTGTCACAATTGTTTGTGCACCTGCACCTTGGTGCAGCCCATCAGCCTGGACGATGTAGTCCGCGGCCCCCGACGGTTGCGGCGCCCCCGCTCACTGTACACCGGGTTCATTCCCGTGAAACATGAGCTGGCTTTGCCGAGTGTCATCTTTCCCATCATATTCCCCCAATACGAATAAAACCAGCGCTACGACGAGTGCAGGCGATGAAGCAAAATGTGGGTACATTAACACGTACGAGTGAAATATGGGCTGCCTCCCGCACGCGAGCCGTGCGATGCGCCGAGGTGTCGGCTCCTACCTACTGTACTGTACTGTATGTACTGCACTACACACTACACACTACACACTACACACTACACACTACATACATATTGACACAAGACGCTTTCAGGGAAATTGCAAGTCATAAAGTGGAGTTAGCGTAGAGCAGAGGCTTGCGTGCTGTACACGACGCGTGTGCATAAAGTCGAATGTTACGCTCTCTGGGGACGTGAGGACGTGAGGGGACGTGAGGGGGACGTGAGGGGACGTGAGGGGGACGTGAGGGGGACGCACACGCAACTATGTGAATACTTAGCTTCTCTTAGTAACCCATAGCACCCACACGGTGGCGCCATCACACGAGCGCTTGCCTTCGAAACACATGAATAATACGAAGGTATGCTGAAGGTGAGGCAGATGATGACCACGCTCCAACTACAACACTCAAGGTTGTCGAGTGTCCTCACTGACGAGCATGTATGAAGAGACTGATGAATCTGGATGAAGGGAAGATCTGTTTAGTGAGAACTGTCGCTCTACTGCTGCCGCCTTGCCCATGTGGGACTGCCAGCAGGGTGCATTAGTGCGGTGACGCCATTAGTAAGGTTGCCCGACACTATTATAACGGACTAACTGTCCCGCCCAGCTTCGCCCGGGTGAAAAAGTACAATTTCCTGAAACACGATCGTAGCGCCACCTACATATAGAACAAATTTTATTACCATAAAAAAGGTTTTAGTGAGTCAATCTTAAAAGATAGACATATGCTGTCGCGGACTTTTATTTTGAACTTTTATATAGGAACAATTCCCTCATACATGATATTTCTGTGACTTAAACCGTTTACGCAGCGCACGCAACGGAAGCTCTCAAAAAGGAATATTTTTTTCCGTTCTGGCAACATTATTCATTTATGATTCGCTCCTATTGGTCGTAGCGTGATGTAATATAGCCTAAAGCCTTCCTAGAGAAATTGACTATTCAACACAAAAATATTTTTTCAATTCCAACCAGTAGTTCCTGAGATTAGCGCGTTCAAACAAACATACAAACAAACAAACAAACAAACTCTTCAGCTTTATAATATTAGTATAGATTAAGGCGCGTGAGCTGAATTAACTCTCTGATCTCAATCGATAAGAGATATGCGAGTTTCCTTACAGGGAAGAGGAGGTCCTCGAGCAGAGGTCTCGGCCGCGGGCCATCCATCACGGCCCTCCCCGCCTCCATATAGGGCCACCCTTGACCTCTTAATCTCACATAAAGTGGCGTCTTTCCCCGAGCCTCGCTCACTAAGCGTCCGAGCCGCGGGCGGCCGAGGGCAGCATCACAATTATTATGATTCGGCCGAGGAGCGGAGCCGAGCATGCATTAAAATGTAACATCTCTCGCTGGATGAATAACGCAGAGGGCGGTTAGTGAAAGGCGCGTCGGTAAGTTACAGTCGGTCGGCGTGAATAATACACGAGCAGCCTCCGGCCGGCGCGGCTTGAGCGCGGACTTGCTCACTTTGGCTTTGGCGGGCCGCGTCTGAGCGGCCGCCGACACTAACTGTATAATAATCTTAATACCACGCGGCACGTAATCCCCTTCATTTGTGATATTCGCCTTCGCCTCCGCTATTTCACGATAATGAAATATTAATGAACTTTTTCTTGGCTTAGACAGGTATTTCTTGCAACTGGTACTTGTAATGTTGTATAAGGCGGGCCCCTACGGGAGTCTCTCGTCGCAGGTACATGCCACTACAGAATGGCACACACATTTTCGCCGCAGTGTTTATTCTATAAATGTATGTGAATCGCGCTCCTACAAAGAATGTAGTATTTAGATGTATGGGCTCAGAGCCCGCCGAGAGCAGCAAGGCGCGGCGGAAGTGATCGCGCATTGATACCTCCCGCCGGATATCAGCCATCCCCCGCCGCGGCCGCGCCGGAAGCGACTATCTTGCTAATTACCTTCTACCTACAGCTTGCTACAGAACTTGCTGATATATCTTTAAATCCCTAGAGCAATGTTGGCATACCCACATAATAGCTAGTAGGGTTCGGTCTGAGCGATTGGGGCCAACGACGGAGGCAGGGGTATCATTACCATCTAAAGAGTTCGGCATTCCGCACTCGGCTGACGAGCTCTTAGAGATAAGGAATGTCGATAGGTACCTAAATATGTATATATTACATATATTTATAACTCCGTCAAGAAAGTAACGGGAAAAACAACAATAACTAACATACAGCATGTTAGTTATTCTCCTCAACTTATTTGATCACTACCAAAGTATGCTCCCTCAGACACGATGACCTCACCACGTGAGCCCACGAATAATACAATCATATAAAAATTACGCTGTTTCTGAATCGAGAAAAGATTTGTTCTTTATGTCGTTGTGAAAAAGAAAGAAGTCGGCTGCAGCCATGTCTGGTGAATGAGGTGCCGCCCGATGCTATCTGTTGATTTGGAATTGGCTCTCTTAAGCAGCGCATAACGTTCCAATAATATTATTATTATTTATTCAAGGCAAGTATTCCGAGTGCACAACACCCGATAGTCAAAGATAACGTTCAACATGACTTTGACTTTTGATCGACTTTGATGTGGCTTTTTCGGTTTCAATTCAGTTGGAAGACGCCACTCGAAACTCGAAACGCCACGTGAATGTTGGGTCGGAGTTGACTCGTTCTAGTACGTCCTCAGCGACTCTTAATCGAATGAGGTTTTGGAAAACATCTATTCTTTTGTGACTAGCCCAACGGCAACTTGTTCCATATACATACCAAGTGATTGTTTAAATGGTAGGTACAGACCGATTCGAGAAATAAAAATATCGCCCAAAATGGAAAAAAGTTGTGCCAATCTAGCAACAACAGAAAAATCACAAAATGGATTGATTTGGAAACATAGACAAAACTTCAATTCCCGATAATTTTATGAACTGAATGTATATGATTGAAGTATTGGCCGATGTCCGCGCTAGCGTAGTAGTGTGTATTCCTCCCTGCCTTGGGCGGGCCGCTGCCGGCGCGCCCTTCCACCTCGGCTTAAAACGACATCCCGTCTCGGACACGAACTTAATAATATTACGTCTTAAAAGGCTTTTAAAATTGATGGAAGTTTTATAATTTGAGTCGGGCCAGGGTTTAGGTGCGGGGGGTGCCTGGGCTTCATTATTGGTGGTCTGTTTGTCAACTTTGTTACAGAGCGCGCCGAAGTAGTTAGTTGACCGTTTAATACCAGTTTGTACCTTTCATTGTGAACAAGAACGTGGTCACGTGCCACGTCAGGCACACACCACGCACGCTTACGCAGGCTTACCCGCAATAGTTCCTTCAGGCGTGTGGTGGCGCGGAGTCGTGTACACTGTACCGTACACTGTACTGTACACTGTACTGAGCAAAGGACAAACTGATCCGCACACTTGAGGTTACAACACACTGACATTATGAGCGCCTCGGCGTGAGTCACGCCTGGGAGTAGCATCCAGGTGCTGCTTGTCTCAACTTTACGGTGTAAGTACCTTGGCGTTAATAATTATCATGTTACTGTCTCAAGAAGGTGATTTACAAAGGGCTTAGTCCAAAAATAATACAAAGTATTGGAAGAGGAGCCTTGCAAATGCAGATATGCGCGGCTGGCCCGATTGCATGGGCGAGGATGTGGGGGGCGATGGCACCTGTCGCCGACAGCTCATTGTAGTTGGGGTCGCGGGTTGCCATTCCTGGTCAGGCACCCGCCTCGCGTATAGTGCACTGATGCGATTTGATAAAATATATTTGCATTAGTGTATATACACCCATGTATTGAGGAGTTCTATGGATGACATAACATTACGCTACGACCAATAGGAAAAAACAAAATATTCCACATCATCATCATATTCCATATCATCACGCCGAGTCCCTAATGGGGTAGGCAGAGAGGCCAGAGAGTATAGAGCGTCAGTTCACTGTAGACTAAGAGATATTAAATATTAAACGTGTGAAACCGCATGAGCCAGCTAGTTCTGTATAATATCCATCACTTAGGGCTAACAATTGACAATCACCACACGTGCCTGCGGACCTATAAAGTTTCATTACAAGATCAACTGTTTCTTCCTCTTGGAATGGGATTGGATGAAATTTGGCACAGAGATAGATTTTTTCTATAAAACGTACGATGTATGTTATTCAAGCTGCCTCATCGGCGGCCGTCACCGTTCTCGGGTGACACCGCGGGGCTCAGCCATCACGAGCAGGCACCGGCGGGGCGAGGCTGCCAAGTACTGCCAACGAGATCCGTATCCAAACCGAAGTAACGTCCGCCCTAGCCGCCGACGCAGTTTCCGCTTCCCTCACTAACTCAGCGTCCGCGGCAGCTGGTACGACACCTCGGACCTCTTTGCGGAAATGAAGATTTACTTTACTAAAGGAAACATGGTGAGGAAACCCGCATACGAATGTAAACTAATATATGTAACTTCTCTACGACTTAAATTTTATACTAGGTAGATTGTTAAATGTGTATTGTCGTAGCAGTCCGTAGGCCGTAGGCCGTAGCCCGTAGCCCGAAGCTACAGGAGAGTCGGCGTAGCGCGGTCGAAGCGGTCTACGGAGTGTGGAATGCATAACATAACGCAAATGTTGAGCGGAGAGTTGAGGAGTCACAGTAATTACATTTTTCACAGCCCGCTATTTGATAGCCAATAGTAGCAAAAGTGTAATATAAAAGATCGTGTTCGTAGTCGAGCCGGGATCGTATAATAAATAGGTGCAAACTCTGGTCGGTGATGTCGGCGCGGCGAGTAGAGAGCGGTGGCAATGTAGTAAGCAGCGATCCATCGCCGGCGCGCCTGGCAGCTCTCCAGGACCTCCGCGCTCGGCCCACCTCGGCTCGCCGGTAATAGAATTGTGACCGCGAGCGAGTACGGGGGGTGCGGGGGGTGCGGAGGTGCGGGGGGCGCGGGGGGTGCCAGGAGGCCTGCGCGAGGCATACCCTATGCATACCTGCACTACATACACCGGCATGATCGCCCTCATACCGGACGCTACGTATTCTAAGATACTATATACTGAGTTAATAGCATAGTATTATTAGCTAGTATAATTAAGATTAAAAAGCTTTGCCCCTGTGCTGTGTAATGAACGAGTAAATAAATACCTACATAAAGACGGCAATTTTACAAAATTTACAATAAACTTACTTAAATAAATGCGTGTCCTGAGTACAAATACGACAAGGGCCTAGCGCGGGCCCCGCAGCGTGCGTCCCTAGCATGCGCGGGCCCCGCAGCGTGCGTCCCTAGCATGCGCGGGCCCCGCAGCGTGCGTCCCTAGCATGCGCGGGCCCCGCAGCGTGCGTCCCTAGAATGCGCGGGCCCCGCAGCGTGCGTCCCTAGCATGCGCGGGCCCCGCAGCGTGCGTCCCTAGCATGCGCGGGCCCCGCAGCGTGCGTCCCTAGCATGCGCGGGCCCCGCAGCGTGCGTCCCTAGCATGCGTGGGCCCCGCAGCGTGCGTCCCTAGCATGCGTGGGACCCGCAGTGTGCGTCCCTAGCATGCGTGGGCCCCGCAGCGTGCGTCCCTAGCATGCGTGGGCCCCGCAGCGTGCGTCCCTAGCATGCGTGGGCCCCGCAGCGTGCGTCCCTAGCATGCGTGGGCCCCGCAGCGTGCGTCCCTAGCATGCGCGGGCCCCGCAGCGTGCGTCCCTAGCATGCGTGGGACCCGCAGTGTGCGTCCCTAGCCGCGGCGTGTATCTGTGGCCCGCAGCATCGCAACAGGCGTGCCAGTAGCGCCGGCCGTGTATCGCCATATCTTGATCGGGATCCAATCAACGGCGGGCCGCGGGTCATTTGAATAAAAATTACGCTCCAAAGCTCTCCATCTACATTCAAATTAAGGATCAAACAAAAATTGCGTCCTATGGGCGTAGGGCGGTCGGGCGCCGCGCTGATAACGCTACGCTTGGCCGATGGCTCGATGCCAATTACATTGTCAAAGATAACGAATGATGCGGGCAACATCTTAGGCCATTAAGTCCCCTCGTCAGACCATTACACTCCCAGGTAGCAGCCCAAAGGTAAGTGCTGAGTGAGTGAGCACCGAGAGTAGGATAGCTCGAGGCGAGGCCGGCCCAGCGCTGTGCGCTCCCTCCGCAGGCGCGCACTGCGAGTGCTGCAGCAGTC
>JACCPG010001148.1:0-70939 GCA_016069955.1 Drepana arcuata | reverse complement strand
TCTTGCTAACATTGTTATAATTATCTTGTTTTATGTATGCTTTGTATAGTAAGCAACGACCTATTGTCGGGCATACGTTGTTCCCCCATACTTGGGTACTATTGCTGTAACGAAAAAATATTGTTATTGTATATGCCTAATGATTTGAAAAGAGTATCCATGGAGTTTCTTGCCGGTTCTTCTCCATGGAAGCAACCAACCCGAACCGTGCTTCTTTTACGACGTTTTATAAGTGTGCCAGATGGGCCTATGTGAAATAAAAAGATATTGATTTTTGACTCTGCAGTAAACATTTGGCGACGGCATAGGTACCTCGAGCCTAATTTATTTCCGTGTATTCTCAGGTCATATTATACCAATCTCCACTAGCAATCGTTTCTGCTGACACGTTTTAGTCATAACAGTTGTACGGCGTCTGTTTTTAGAACACGTTTTGTGGTTATTCAACTTGATTGTCGTGTTTTTAAAATCTGCATACTTTATCAGAACCATGTTGATATGTACGGTACGTGCTTGTATGGCCTTCGTATAATAAATGATGGATAACAAACTGCTGATTATGCTTGTCGGTTCGGAATAAGGTGAATTAAATTTACTTTAGAAATTTTTGAGTTGGTGTTTTATTTTGGAGGATTATTGACGACTCTACTATACATGGTTTAAACGGACATGTAACGATAGCTTGGTAATCAATCTTTTTTAATCTTTCAATAACCAGTCATATTGTTGTTTTTTGTTTTCTAATGATTTCTATTTTTGTTCCAGGTATGTACCAGAATATTGAACTGCGACATTTTCAAGTTTTACTTAATGGTTTGTATAGTTTATATACAGTGAGCCAAGATTGTCATTTAAGTCAGTAAGAGATTGCAGGAGCGTTACTGAAGCAAACCGAATTACTGCATCAGAGAGCTGACAAGAGCCCAACTCTTGTAAATATACTATCTCACTATTCTATTAAGGACATTTTCTTTGCTTTTCAAATTGAAGTGCCATTACATATACAAACATATCATCAAGCCAAATACCTAACGGGGTAGGCGGAGGGAGTAGAGTGTCAGTTCTCTCCAGATTTCTACTAGATATCTACAACTCTCGCCTTATTCAAGTACGTCAAGTGTCTTCGTCTAGTGTCCTTATACCAGCTCGCCGGTTTCTAGTGGTTTCATTGCTAATAGTAAACATTATCTTATCAGGCAAGTTAGCTATTTCATATCGCAACTCAACATACTTACCTATATTTAATGAGGATCTATCAAATTATCTACGTAATACGTCTAATTGCGCATGTATTAAATTACAATTACTGCATATGATATGTATTTATAAATATGAAATACCAAAACGATTTGACGCTGTTATATTGAATTACATAACGGACGGAGTAGACATTTAATTACACATAACAAGGCGTATGTTACTGTGATTAAAAGAAAATATAAAAATGCTTTTGTAATTGCTTTCTGTCTCTGTAGAATGTTAAGTAGTGCGCCGCTATCGACGGTATGCCACAAGCGCCGCGCATGCGCTAATAGCTGTTAAATGGTGAAGTCGCCGAGTTTTGATGAAACTGAAGGATACAGGGCTCAGTGATAGGCTATATGGGCTATTCAGGGCTGTAGTTCTCGAATCTGTACTTTATGACCTTAAGGTTCATAGAGCCTTCATTTAATAAAGGATGAAAAAAACCGCTTTATATGTATGTTCCTACTAGCTTATGCCCGCGGCTTCGCCCGCGTGGAGTTTGAAAAAGTTGCTTATGTATTTTCCTGCTAGAATCGGTTCAGCCGCTATGCTGTGAAAGAGCATCATACTTTATAATATTAGGACGTCGAATATTCGAGATTAAAAAAAAAAGTAGCCTATGTCCTATTCCTAGATGTAAGCCGTCACGATTTCAAATTTCTGCCAAATCGGTTCAGCCGTTTTGCCGTGAAAGTACCGCAAACGTCCAAACTTACAAACTTTCACATTTAGAATATTTGTAAGATAAGATTAGGAAGATTGTGTCGAATCGCCATCGCCTATCCGTAGTCCTTCCTTCGATTGCCGAGAAAGCTAATCGCGTTTCCTCTCGGGGACTCTAAACTTACATATCGTACCCTTATTGCCAAAACCGATTAACTGCAGTTTTTACCCTAGTGGAGTTATATAAATGTACCTCTTTCGATTCGTCCACATTCATCAGTCATGAAAAGAAGTACTAACCGGTTTAAAGCGGAAAAATTTAGTATTAAATGGGTTGTGGTGAATAGCTTATAATTATTCCCTTGAAATTAAGTCACGTGTTACAACGTATATTATTTCAGTAATAAGTGTAGGTGAACCCTTGAAAAGTGGCGGCGTATACCAGGCGAACATCACTAGCTTGGTCGTACCTTGAACATTGTTGGGGTCAGCATTTGATCTATCGCGTTGAGGTTGAGTCGTCTTTGACCTGTTTACAGGTATGATCGGGTACTCGAGATACAGACTTGTAACCATTACCAGTGACGTTCAGTTGGTATCTGACGGCTTATGATTTCCGAGGCACGAATGTACCAGGCGATCATACTGAATAAAGCATTATTTTTCTGGATATTTACCGCAGATGACTCTTTGAATACGGTCTGCATAACCTTAGCATACTATGTCAGTTTCAAAACTGTGTGTTTTAAACAAAACGCAAATAAAATTCTTCGTGCGTAGTCAGTAGAAAGTCGTTCGATATGTGTACTTTTCACCGAATTCCAAGAAAGCAATAATAATGTCGTTTACTTAGCGTTAATTTTGTAAGTTAGGCACGCCGCTCATTAGACCCCGAGTCACATAATGGTGTCCGGCACGAGATACCGTTGCGAAATGCAAATCTGCTCGCTCTTACTTTGCGATAACACATCTTGCTACTGAGGGCAAGCGCCGTGCTCGCGTTGCTTGCAAATGTCATGACAAATACCCAATGATATTTGCCAATTTGACAAATATATCTATCTATATGATCTGTGGTGGTTGCTGAATTTTTGGAGCAAAGATTGCAACTTCAAACCCCTACCTGTACCAATGAGTTTTTTTTTTCAGAATTTAGGGAAAACGAGAGAAGGAAGAGAAGAGAGATGAAGGAGAGAGTAAACCTGCATACGTTTAAGCAGAATTTTAAAGACGTTTGTTTGTAGTCGAAACGGCGGTGGACTTGCCACCTCTCACGTTGGCACCTAATATTTTATTAGAATTTAAAATGTCTAATGTGTTGATCCAGTTAATAATCTTTGAATCAAATTTCATCCAGTTCAGTTCAGCCAACCCGGCGAGGTGGAGTAACAAACATTCGCATTCATAACATTAATAAGATTTAAAGCAACTGCAGTGGCAACTGTTCAGTAATACAACATAATTCTTAGTAGTTTCCCGTTAGTCCTGTGGTTGACGTTCACTAGTTAAATAAATAGTCGATGCACACAATTATAAAGGCAGGTAGTTATTAATACCAGTGTCGTTTGAACATATCATTAGGTGTTTCTCAGGAGCATCCTGCCACTGGCCCACATTCACATTTAAATATGTCCGTTAACAAGTGTATGGGATCTGTTGTGCGTCAGTACAGGCGAAGCCGATGTGTACACTGATATACGATGCTGCAGGATTGGACTTTGCAACTCTGTCTTTGTCTCTGTGTATCTATATTTGATACTATGGGTGAAAATTTGCTAAGATCTTGCTTCTTTTATGTGGGTTCGAACCCCATATAATTATTAGTACGGTAAGGTTACACTTTGAGAATAACGGTGTAAATGAATTGTAAAGCAACTATACCTAAAGGCAAAGTATCGTAGTAATATAAAATAAATATACGAGCATAGCTATCCTTAAAAATAAATTAAGAAACGAAATAATGCAGAAAAAGCGGACTAGAGGTTGATGAAATAAGTACGTTGAAACAAACAAACAAACTGCTTTAAACTTTATTGTCATAGTATTTATAGATTAATCCAACAACGATGTTTATATAGTCAACCAGAGTTAAGTTAACTGTATAGACACCAGGCCCCAGAAGTTGTTCCAAAGGCTTACCGATCCGATCGTGCCTTTGCGCACGATACTATTCCAAATATTCGTCTATTGTGGGCTGACTAGCCTTTGGCATTATACAAATATGTATGAAGTTTATGATCGCTGAGTTACAGCCTTATTTCCTAATCGGGGCAACATTGTGACCAAATACATTGGAAGCCAAGTGGACCAATTAGAACGAAACTATTTTATCTGCGAGAGTACTCCAAGCCGGCGAACATGAATGAATTGATGAATTTTGTGTCTTAAGCTGAGATCTTAGATAGATAGTGAATTCAAATTATGTTTCGATCTACGCAAGTTATGTCCGCCTAGTTCCCACTGTACCTACAAGCTTTGCCTCGGTCAATTTCTGTGAAACTATTATTCAATAAGTACCTCACTGAAAGAAACCGAAAGTCAATAGGAAAAAACCGAAAGGAACACAGTCAATAGAATTAGAAGAATTACTATATTGACAAAATATATTAGCCACAATCACCCAATTAATTCAAAAACGCTTTAAAGGAGAGTATAAAATTATTATACTGTATACTAAATTGAAATCAATATCTAGCCTCTAATCAGTGAACTGTTAATGATTTAATAGTCGCAACGTAACTTTGTGAGCTCACTTCAGGTGCGTACATAATGATTAGAATCAGCGGAGTGAAGCTCCACATTTTCTGATTCAAATTTGGATCGCTAGTTCTACTTTGTTGTTACTTGTAGGTGTTATATAGAGTTAAATGGTAGAATGCATCGACTACTGTTGGCCTAGTACACTCTACTGTTGCGTTGAGTCTGGTTGAGTCTTGGGACTTCCCTTTAACTTCCAGATGTGTCAGAATACATTTATTCATTAACATATTTGTAGGCCACGACAAAGATGGCGACAAGACCTGTACAACATATTTGTACACTGGCCAACAGTAGTGTTGGCCACGCCAAGGAATTATGGGGGGAAGGCAAAGCAGTGAAATGTACCAGGCTCACAGTAACAAAAGCAGCAAATTTGTAGAAATGTATTCTGGAAGATGCCAGTTATATAGACATTAAAAATTATATAATTTAATGGAGGCAATTAATGTACAGATTTTCCCATCTTATCGCGTGTCATCTGGTAACAAATTGTAGTGTCATCAGCCCTTTTCTATTACTGAATATCTTCTGATGAATGATAATGTGAGTACTAGAAACTATATTACCTCTCCGCTATTTGCTGTCTCGTGAGCACACCCTACTGAACTAGGTGCGGTTAGAAGCTCACACGCAGGCGACAAAGCGTGTCGTGAATCAAACGGGTTTGGGTACTTCGCAGATATCACTAGACTGGCTACTTTAGTACGGGGAGGTGTGGAATCGAGCAACATTCAGTTATTTTGCATGAGTACTTAAAATGCAGAAAGCAAAGAGACTGATGTTGTGGGCGAAGTAACAGTCTAAAAGTAACTAACTAACTTTATCAGGGTCTTGGTGCATGTAAAACGTTCAAATTGATTTTAAATTTATTTCCCAGTAATATGAAATATTTGTGCGTAAATTGAGGTTGCTTTATTTAAAGCTCAGAAAAAGTATATTAACAGAAGTCAGTGTGAAACAAATTGGCCATGTTTGTAGCCACAAAAAGTCACTCGACAAAGGTAATGCTAACTTCCCTCGTCGGTTCTCGTTCAGAGAATTCAGCTCCATTGTTGTCTTCAAACGAGTTTTAGTATTCCTAAAAGTTCTATCGAGGTGTCAAATCTACGCGGTCATCTTTTTTTACATCTCCAGTAGTGCTTTTTTTATACAGACATTTTAAGTTTAAAACGTTATTCGTCACACGGCTATAGTAGATAATAGGTAAAATTGTTTTAGGCTGTAGAATATCTTATGAGCTTATTTTATTTACTCGCTATCAACCTCGTCTTAGCTCGCATTCATTAATATATTGTTGGTCAATTCAGATTGTCGGTTGATACGGGAACGTAAATTAATTAAAGCTTATTTCATTCAGGTTTCTTATACTCTTTTTCACTTGAATCCTGGACAACATGTATGCACAATTTATTGTGATTGGGTGATTTAATAAAACGTAACATAAAAACTATTTTCGCGTTAAATATATAAAAAAGCCAGCATTTATTTTATTGATATACTAGTTGTCTCGCCCAGGTTCGCTTGGGTAAAAAAATAAAAGGCGCGGACCGAGTGGCGCCATTTATTTTCGGGTCCAATTGTGAATCTAAACCATTCTCGAATCCACCAGAACTACAGAAAATTTCATAAAAATTGGTCCAGTCTTTTACAATTCTATAAATGACATACAGACAAACATTCATTTTTATTTATATAGATATTCAGTGTTCCCTTTTTGTAATGATACACGTAGTGTCCCCGTTTGTCAGGATCACCAAAACATTCGTGGAGATCCGACTCGCTCGTGCTCGCGCTCCCACTTTTTGTTCGCCAACCGCCGCGTCGCTCAGCCACGATTCCAAGAACCGTCGCTTTTAGACAAAAACCTCCGAATACCCGCGGTCGACCAAGGTGTGAATATAATTAATGACTTATCAAACGTCCCGCCTACCTTCACCATGACCATTGCAACAGATTTGGACGTCGTTAAGCAACTCCCGATTTCTGATTCCATACTTTTTGTAATTGAATGGGGCTGTTTCGAGTATTATTTCGGCTTGAGCATTAATCAAGCTGCGGGTGCGGTACAAATTTTAATTAGAGTAATCATAAATCTTGGCTTTGAAATCCGAAGCTTACTTCGTCGGCATTCGTATCTCTACGCAGTATTTCTGTTTGTTTCCACTTATTGCTATTATTCTCATACTAGATGCGCCCGCGATTTCTCCTCGGACTATCATTATAATTGTAGTTTACTTGTGCATTCACAAGTATGTACCGATAAAACTCAAACATTAATGGAAGGTTGCACACTTACACCATAAACTATAGGGATGGATAGTGGGGCAATATCAAATGAAAAAATATGTTCTCGTATTACTTGTTTCCGAGATCAACGCGTTCGAACAAACAAACTGCATCTTTAAAATATGTATATAAAAAAAAGGTTTTATTTTCATTAACAAAGGTTGCATACTGTAATAAATAGTTTGGAAAATTTTAGTTTTTTTTTACAGAATAACGATATATTTTATAGTGGTATTTTAGTTTACAGAAGAGGACAACTTGTGAATGGTTGGTATGGTCGGCATCATTTGAATAGCTTACTGGCAGCAATGTGTAAGTCCGCCTCTGCTTGTAAGGTTACGTCGTATTCACGAACGTATGAGAACGCCGCAGGTGTGTCTTGCTCCCCTGTGACAATTCAATGCGGCATTGTCTGTCCCATTGCCTGTGTCAGGGGTCGAGTTCGCGTCTACCAAGAATCACGGCAATTACCGGGTCAACGCTCGCCCGTTACAAGTCTGCGTCTCTAATTACGATGGCCATAATGATTTAGGTTGTGTTGATGATACGCTCGCCGTGTACTGATAACACATATGTTTCCGTTATGTTTCACTAGCTGAACCCCGCAGCTTCACACGTGGAAAAAAATCTTCTGGAATGAAACATCTTTGTTTTAATCCAGCTAACTAACTATGTCTGTGTCAAAGTAGAACAAACATACAAACATGCGCATTTACCTACAGTATTATACACATATTTGTAGAGTCGTGGTGGCCGAGTGGTTCGAGTAGTTGCTTGCTACACAAATATCGCAAGTTTGAATCCCGTACCAATGTACCAATGAGTTTTTCTGAACTTAAATACAGTGATTAGTCACGTCACGAGCTTTACGGTGAAAGAAAACATCAAGGTGAAACCTACATACGTCCGAGAAGAGAAGAATACGGCGACGAACTCGCCATCTGTCACTTTGGCACCTGGTCTCTGGCGGAAAGTGGGTGTATGGTTACTACCTATACACCTCTGCCTACCCCTTCGGGGACCCTTTTGGGAAGGCGTGAGGATATAAAAAATATATATTGGTAGAAGGTCTGTACGTGATCTTCGGCACACCTCACCTGCACACTGGCAGGTAGATGTTTGTGTAAATCAAACGTGTTCTACACAATAATATTCGATTCTAAGAGTATCTATTGTTGCATCCTAAATCAGACGACACTGTGTCTGCCAGATGCGACGCTCCTTTGTGGCACAACTTCAAAGCCACGTGAAAAAGTTGTGTTTCTGGGAATTACGTCGATTCGTTGCACATGTGCATTTGGGACGGAGCTTTTTACCTGTTCGGTGCTCGTAAATAGTTCCCTTTGTGTAGTGTTATAGTTATAGACCGTGATATTTTATGATTCGCCGTTGCGCCGAGCTGACTGCGTTACAATGGAGTTTTCGTTTCGTCATAATACATAAGGCCTCTACGTATTTTGTACCTTACATACTAACTCATGTTCTCTCTCTCTCGTGGTGGCCTGTGGCTACAACAGAAAGATGCAAGTTCGAATCGAGATTGCACCAATGAGTTTTACTGAATTTAAGTACAGCGATTAGTCACACCACGAGCTTTACGGTAAAGGAAAACATTGAGAGGTAACTTCAAAACGCTTGAGAATAAATTCATAGGCGCATAGCTTCTGTCCAGTACAATCTTTTGATCAATTCGTATACAATTTAACATCAACGAACTTGTACATAGACTGATGATGAAGCGATAGAGTCTAGAGAGTACTGGCGCTCTACTCTCCGGCATGATGCTTGTATATATAATGTATATCATTAGGATTAAATTTAGAATTGTAAACTGAATATATTTTGTTTCATTCGCCATCATCATAAACACAAGTGCCAAATGGGACGTGTATACTGAATCATATCCCGGATAGCGCGATACCTATCCAATTATTGTCAATGTGGTATGTTCATATGTGTATAATAATATATGGTGCACAGTCGGCTCCAAGCCAGACGGACCGGCGCGGCACTAATCGCGACACTTGGCAAGGTAACCCTGATATATCTAGAATATATGCACTATGTAAATTATTGTATTATTACTACATGCGTAGTACAAATATGTGAAGAGGCAGAGCCATCGCTTCCCAACTATTAGTTGAAATCGGTCGGACTCTCACTCAAGTATGGGAACGTCAAGTTCTCGCAATCGGCAAACGTGTAGAAACTTATGAGCGTGGAAGAAAGGAAATGTCTGTCTAGAGAGAACTGGTGCTCTACTCACTCTGCCTACCACGTGTGGGAGTAGGCGTGATGATAAGTTTATAGTTGTACACTATTCAAAACTACTACTACTACTCTCTCCAAGCCGTGTTCGGCTACAGCGACTACTTTTCTACAAATTATGAGAGCGACGCTGGTGAGCTCTCTGGTGACTGACAGCCGATTTTAGCCGTGAACGTGCGACCACATTCACTACATGTCAGCACCCCTCCGACATAATTATATTGAATTCAAAACTACACACTATATAACAACATAAAAAGTAGTAGATAAAAGTGGTAGGTATTATTCGAATTCGAAACATGGGGTTTTTAGCCGTAAAAAAATTTTGTTAAATTCTACAGATACATGTAGAATTTAACAAAATTTTTGCTGACTTTATCATCAGCAGCAGATGTATATGCGACAATAGGGTAAAGAAATTGTCATCATCAAATGTTTTTGTTTATTCTTTTATTTTTCCTAACATATTTGAGCAACTGACCTATCTTATGAGACAGCCTGTAAATGGCTGTAATTAAAATCCACACTAATGCAGCTCTATTACGTGAATCTCGTTCACACACTTCGTGTATATATTTAGTTTGACCACTCATCTAATGATGTATTGTATAAAAGACAGACTCATGCACAGATTTGGGCCTCTACAGTCTGAGTTATTCTGTGCGAGCAATACCTGCAATACAATAAGCGAGTCCAATGCATTATACTTTGTATTCCGATGTAAAGAAATAACGGGTGAGCTGTCTTGAGAATTTCGTGGGTACCATTACCCAATGTACTATGTGTTTTTGGGATTATCCGCATAAATTAAAAAAATTATGCGAACGTCAAGCGTACTCGAAACCGACGAGCATGTATGAAGTAACTGATGAATGTGGACGAAGCGAAATAACTATGTAAGTCTGGAGAGAACTGGCGCTCTTTAATGACTACCTACCCCGTTAGTGATATGATGATGATGATGCGAATACATGCATTATAGCTGTTTTTGATAAAATATTATAACAACTTTCTACTTAATCAATATGTTCTTTTGTTTGTTCAGTCATCACGTGAATGATAAGAGAGTTAGGGATTGAGAACAAAGTTTAAAATATAGTTTTTATTTTGTTATTGGAGAGCATCATCATCATCATCATCATCATCAGCATAATTTAACGTGACGAGTGGCGAGTTTGTGTGTAGTGTTTCGTACTATCGTCTGTTTCATAATACAAACTCCTTTCTACCTAGCGACACTGTATAAACCTCATTGTTTGTCAATAAAATGCAGTCAAACCAGAGAGATAACTCAATATTGACTCGAGCTTTGGAAACTTGATCGCAAGCGTAACCTTAGGCCCTCTTAAAATTCATAGTTTATTTGTTTTTTTGTAGTCATGCATGACATTTACGTGGAACAGATTTGTTGATGATTTTCTTTTTCCAATATAGATTGCTCGTGAAAGTTTAGAGAACATGATATTACAGCATGTCAATGAGCTGAGATTGTCGAGCGGCTGAGATTTTCGATAGGCTGATATTTTCGATCAGCTGAGATTGTCGGTGAGTTGAGATTGTGAATTAGGTGAGGTAGTCGATGAGCTGAGATTGTATTCGAGCGTGGAAAGTAATTGAGTTGAGACGTAGTAGCACGTCGGACAGACCGTCTGTAACTATAATAGTGAATGGAGCTTAAATCTCTATATTCTGTTGTAGTGGTAGCGGTTCGCATATTTGTATGTTACGTTTAGATCGTATATGTATGTACCTAAGTATTTTTATGGGTAGTATTTTGTAGCCTCTGCTTACTTAAGCCAACTATGTCGCTTTACCGGTTTTTCATTCAGCGTTGTTAAATACGTGTGAACGATTTGTCTTAGAAATGACTAAATATTATATGTAATAGAATATCTCAATACCTACATATGTATATATCTGGCGGAAAGTGGGCGTGTGACATATACACCTCTGCCAACCCCTTCGGTGACACTTGTGGGAAGGTGTGAGGATATATATATTTATAGAATATCTGTAAATACTTAAAAAATATACGCTAATAGGAATAGAACGCATAATTGTTGGAATGGTTTGTTTTTTTGCTCCCATGAGAACAGCTCGCCGGAACTATAATTCATTTTCTAACAAGTAGATATATTTTACGTTGTATAAAGTATAGTGTGAATCTACAGGAAACAAGATAATTTCAATACATCCAATTATATCTCACAGATTTAATTAAAGTGATACGTTCAGCTAGATCCCACGCATCGATATGTACGCCGAGTGAATTAAATCGGTCCTGGCCATGATCGATCGCGTCTGACGCGAAGATCCGTCGGAAGTTATGTTTAAGAGTGACGTGACACCATCCGTTCTCGATTCGAAGTCGCCGGATATTGAGTCTGTTGATAAATTAGTATCAGCTCAGAAAAAATGACGCTAAGCTTTACACTGCAAGTACCTAACTTTTTTTTATTATACCAGTAAAGTGGTAAACTGCCATGTTCTCCGCTTGGTAAAAGGTTTCCGCCACCGCCTATGAACGCTTGCAGCATCAACCCTTTACTATTTTGTTCCACTATGATGCCAAACATTCGGCCTGATGGTAAGAGGTTGCCGCCGCGTATAGATAGTGCCTGGGCACTGGTTATATTAACATATGGAATACGATAACCGGTGATCATATATGAAGAGACTGATGTATGTAGACGAAGCGAAAGAGGTGTGTTGGCATTATGGTATGTATGATATGTATGTATGTATGAATACAAATGACATACGTAGCTGTTATTAGCTGGAATCAATCAATTATCCAAAGTAAGCAGCTTGCATTTTCAAGAAGTTATTAATCAATATTTGGGCCTGCTAAATAGTCTTAGTGGTTAAAATCAAATATGTATTTTTTTTTACCCTCTCATTACAAAATATGATAGCGCTTGAGACTTTTAATATGTCAGTTGATTGAAACGTCAAGTGACAAGAAGTGAGAGCTAAAAGGAAATCTGGGTTTTGCTGTAAACGGGATTTAATCTCGAGCACAACTATATTAACTCATAAAGTGAACAGGACTCAAAATGATTTATGGCTGTCACTTATCGCAGACTAAATTATTTATCTCGGAAACTGTTAAATTTATCTTTAAATAAATTATTCCCGATACATAGACGATAGTAAATGTTGGCTGCTTTGAGGCGACATGCAACTGTGTTGCTGACGCTCAGTGGATTTAGATCTCTCTCTGTGTTATTAATATAGACAGTTACTCATGGATCGGCCTGTTCATTAAATTTTACTTGGAAAATTCATCATACGCAATTCCACTCTGGAAATACATGTCAATTACTATATTTTTTTTCTACATCATTAATATATTAAAATAAAGAGTATATGAGAGCCGTAGTGGCCGAGTAGTTTGAGTAGTGTCATGCAACGATGATTGCAGTTGGAATCCCGACTGTACTAATGAGTTTTTCTGAACTTATTGACCACACCACAAGCTTTATAGTGAAGCAAGACATCAGGCAAAAACTTATATGTATATGTATTTGAGAAGAATTTCAAAGACGTATGAGAATATGATACGCTTGAGAAACGTCGATGGACTGGTCATCTGTCACGTTGACATCTGAATATTTCAAAGGAAAAGAAGCTGTTATGTTACTCCTCTGTCTCCCCTTTTGAGGACCCATTAGGGGCGTTACATATAATTCCCATATCATATTGCGTGTCTGGTTATTCGGTGTTCTTCCAACCAGATCGAATCACCAACTGGTTGGGTACACGCCTCGGACCCGTTATTAAGGCGCAATTTTCGTGTTCTGCTCGCTCATTGCCATCGGTTCGTGACGACGTGACTGCTTTATGACACCTGACTGCCAAATGATTATAAATCATATTAACAATTCTTTATTCAACCACGTTAAAGTCTGAAATGCTGGATCCATTTCATACTATGTTTTTTGTATTAAAATTCAACTAGAATGGAGTGAAATGTAAACGGATCTTCGTCATAACGTCACAATAATTTGAGCATAACGAGTAAATAAATAAAAATAGGATGTTTTTTAACGCTATGAAGTTATTTTCGTCAGAGCTTAGACAATGGAAGATACTTGCTTGATGCGAAATAGGTGTGTACCTAAAGACTGATTAATGTGGACGAAGCCGAAGGGATATGTTAGTCTAGAGAGAACTGCCGCATTAATCTCACTGTCTCGTCCCGTTAGGGGCTAGGTGTTCAAACGACCTCAATTATTATGTGATATGAGGAGTCGTTTTAGTTGTAACGAGGAATAGAAAGATGCGATTTAGTACGTTAATCCAAGCGGTTTAACCCAATTGAATGAGATAATACAATTTCAGCAATACCGACCTATACGGCATTATCGTGACTCAATGAAATTGTTTTGATACAGCGACCTCACGCCCGATGACAAGGAAAATGTTTCGGTTAAAATTGGCACAACAATATCTCACAGTTTCAACAGAGACGTGTATATTGGAGCGGTAATGAGTGATGACGTAATGCTGTACCGAAATGATCGACAGCCGACTACTGCGCGGTAGTAAACATGCGTAAACGTCATTCACAGATGCGGCCGGAAACCGCTAGCGTGTGTGCGTGACCTGTGAAGTAAGATTCTCACTAGCCGCCCGCTCGCGCACAGGAATGAAGTCATTGCTATATAATACTGAACATATTGTTTTGTATAGTTGCATCATGTTCCTTTACCGTTTGTCTTCTTCACGCCACCCCACAAGGGTCCCCAAAGGCCTACCCCTTCTGAGGTGTGGTTGCACACTACTTTTGCCGGAGATATTAAGGGGGCCAACGTGACAGACAGCGAATCCATCGCCGTTTCTCAAGATCGACTATGCTTGCATCTTTGAATTCCATCTCAGACGTATTTTGGTTTCCTCTTGATGTTTTCTGTCACCGTAAAGCTGTAATTGTAAATAAGTTCAGAATAAAACTCTGGTAAGGTCGGGTATTTGAACTGGAAGTTGACTCAAAGTACTCGGCCACCACGATTCTCGCATGTAATGCATGTATTGGTAGCCGTGCCACCTGATGGTTCTCGGTGCACAAGTGTAATGCCGTGCAAGTCATTGGCGGCTTTACCATTCCTATTAAAACAGTTCCAACACTTGATTACTTAACTGTACATACTGTTGAATTAATGTTAGCTATTGTTTACTCTCCGCACTTGTTACGTGTAAGGTTTGGTGACACTGTGTATTGAACGTGAGTGAAAAAAGATTGACGAAACAGATATACAAAGCAAAAGTGTGTGTGTGTGCAAGAAGGGGCAGAGGAAGGCCACGTTCCAACTACCTGGATCAAATAGATCGGACTCTGAAGGACGGAAACGTTAAGAGTACTCGAAACCGACGAGCATGTATGAAGAGACTGATGAATGTGGACGAAGCGAAAGAGGTATGTAGGTTTAGAGAGAACTGACGCTCTATACTCTCTGCCTGACTCCTAACTACCTACCCTAACATATGTAATATATATGTGTATGTATGTTCGTTCATCGTATGTAGTTGCATGTAAATGTATCCTCACGTCTTCCCACAAGGTTCTCCAAACGTGTAGGCAGATGTGTATAGCTAGTACCCACACATCCACCTTTCGCCAGAGATATATTTTAGGTGCCAACGTGACAGATGACGAGCCCATCGCCGTTCCTCAAGCATGACTATACATACGTCTTTGAATTTCTTCTCGAACGTATGTAGTATTCCTCTCGATGTTTTCCATCAACGTAAAGCTCGTGGTGTGACTAACCACTGTACTTAAGTTAATCTTGTAATATCGTAAATGGAGCCGAGGGGAGCTAGTAGTCGCCTGCAATGCTTAAATTGCCAGTTTGATTCCCGACTGTAACTATGACGTTATTTGAACTTGAGTACAGTGATTGATCATACCACGAGCTTTACAATGAACGCAACCTGCATACGTTTGAGAAGAAATTTATAGACGCATGGATAGTCAAGACGTGCTTGAGAAACGGAGACGGACTCGCCATCTGTCACGTATTGCCTAAATAAACCTAAAGTGATAATAGGATGTTGTTACCTACCTCTCCGAGGACCCTCGTGAGAGAGTATTAAAAATATGTAGAAATGGCTTATGGAAAATTGTTTTTACAAAGCCTTTGATTCCAACATGAAGTACACGAGAGATTAAAAAGAAAGTTTAGCCCAAGTTTCGTTGCAACTTGTTCAGAACAATCGTAACAGGTTTTGTCAAACGTATTGGTCCAATCAAATGTTATTTGCCAGATATCTTTCCAGTTGTTAATATGATATTTTGACCGCTACTTGAGATAAAATGGTATGAAGGTTTGTGGGATACCAGAAGATACAGCTGGGCAATCTCGGTTAATACTTCCTGTTCGAGCAAAGGGTGGCAACAGATTTAGCATCGTGCAAGCGGAAGTTAAGAATCACGAAAAAAATAACAATCATAATATATTTCAATATCACTTATTTTTAATATAACACGAACTAAAAACTACTAAGCCGATTTTGATGCAGTTTGTAGTCAACTAGATGTGTTTTGAAGAAAACTTTTTGTCTTGCGACACGCGTGCAGCCTAAGCCGGCTAGTTTCCGCTAGTTAGCTCTATATCAATCAGAAAATGATTGAACTTTTTTTCATATTTTAAGCAGTCAAAAGGAAAACAATTATGTATCGTAATTGCCAAACTAAGAAACTGAAAGATTAAATAAAAATAAACTCATCCTGTGTCCCTTACATATAAAAAAGTATATATTTTAATTTTATTGACTGATGACAGACGATGTGGAGGTTGTACGGACGCGCCGTTAGACCTCAATGGGGCCCCGTCAATGAACGCATTTGCATTCTGTCGTAACATTATGTTCTCCTCATTCATTCACTCCACTCGAAAGTTTGTTCGAATATTATCGCGCATTTACATATTCCACACGAAACATTTGTTAATAATATATTAGCTACGTGTATTTTTAATGTTTATTTAATGTATCTGTGGGCAATATCTTATACTTTTGGTACTAAGCTCGGCTCTGCGCAAGCACACAGGAGTACTTAGCAATGAAAAAGGGGGAAAGTAGGTAATGTAGGTAATATTAATATTATTTTTATCAAAACTGGTCCGCCTACATGCAATGCGGTGACAAAGAATGGAAACAACAAGAGTACCCGAAACCGTCGAGCTTGTATTTAAGGAACTCATGATGAATGTGGACGAAGCAAGAGGTATGTAGGTTTAGAGAGAACTGACGCTCTATACTCTCTGCCTAACCCGATAGGGACTCTGCGTGATGGTATGTATGTATGATGAAATTAATGTCTATGATGCGAAATGGCCATTATTTCTAGACTAAGGTATTAACACCTTAGTCTAGAAATAATGGCGATTTATTCTCTGCCTATACCGTTATTAACTCGTGGCATGTATTATTGAAAGCAACACATGCCATCCTTATTTCATATGATTGCGTGCCAAGATTGCTAGTTTTGTTTTCCTTTCTTGGTGAGAGTGCGATACTGGAGTAAATGGTTTCTTAAATGTCAAGCGTGTATGAATGGAAGGTCACCACCGCTTCTCGCTTTGGTCATTATAATGTGCGCATGCACAACACTACTGCCAAGTTTCCAAACTGGTCATAAATGCTCGAACCCGATTTTACGAGTGTCGCCTGTGTGTTGGTAAAACTTTTCCTAGAAACACTGCCATCAAATACAGCGCGCGACGAATGAAATATTACGCGTAACCAAATGCGAATCACTTACAAGTGAATTTTTGGCGAAAATAAATCATTGTTAGTCCAGTACGTCATGCCCACGTCAAATTCTGACATCATGCTTGACGCATATAGCATGAAGCTCTGAAGGAAACATTCGTATCATAAGACATCGGAAGCGTCCGCTGAAAAACTTGGCCATCCATATAAGTAGAGTATTTTTGTTTTTGGTTTCGTTCCTGTTATAGATTATTTAAAGAGTATTTAGAGAGTTAAAGAGCACTCGAAGTCTGCGTGCATGTATGAAGAGATTGATGTGGATGAGACGAAACAGGTCTGGGTCTAGAGAGAACTGGCGGTCTACTCTCTCTCTGGCTACCGCATGATGATATATATTTTAATAGCAATTTTAAAAATGTATGTAAAAGAAAATAGTATTTTTTTATGCACCAGACCGAAATTTTATTTTTCAACAATTGCCTAGAAATTTGTAAATTTTATATTGTTACACAACACTGCTTGACCAACATTTTGCGGGCAGTCGCCCCGTAAACAAAGCACGAACGAAGTACGAGTAATATGCAAGGCCTATTTGGTACATTCTAAATATTGAAAATATATTAGCGAAATACTGACTGGTGTGATTGACACGGGGTGTGCTAAGTCAACCTTTAACCTTTTGCACTTCGTTAGCTTATAGTGTCAGTCATGTGCCATCATTACTTATCTATCTCGTTCAATCAGTTATAGTAAAAAGGTGTCAGAAATTGTAGCCGGCTCCGTTCGGTTTTATTAAACTCCGCTTAAGTAGTGATAACGAGATGATGGAACGGCTTGTTATGGGTTTAATTATTGTAATATATGAGCAATTTTTTTAATTTGCGTTTTATTAATGTTGGACGATGAAAAACCGTGGTGGTTTCCAATAACAATAAATCAGTAGCGCGTAATGATGGCGCCATAGCGTCATAGCATAACGGTATGTTGGAAATATTGGTCGTGTACCATAGATATGCGATATATGGGCGAGATTCAGTCAACTGACTAGGCTATTTATATGCGATTCGAAAGGAGTCATCCATGCTTGCATGCATCCAATCATTCAATAATAAATTCACTATTAAAAGACATTTGACATATATGTATTCCAAAATATACACATTTTTCAGATTTTTTTTTATACAACCAGAGTGGCAAACAAGCGTACGGCCCACCTGATGGGAAACGGTTACCGTAGCCTATTTACGCTCACGATACCTAAGTATCACTTGCGCGTTGCCACTGTGTGGTCAGAGAGTTATACTGTGTTGGCGACATAATAGGACTAATCCCTCGGTTGCCAACACAATATAACAATCCTCCCCCCTCCCCAAGGAGCTCATTACTGGAAACCTGGTAATCCTTACAAAACATATGCTTGCAAGTTGTTTCGATTTTTCTGATGAGAAGTGTATATCTGCATTCCTTGCCACAAGGGTCCCCGAAGGGGTAGGAAGTACCCGCATACCCACTTTCCCACTTTGTAGGTGCCAACGTGACAGATGGCGAGTCCGTTGCCGTTACTCAAGCACCACTATACAAATGCCTTTTATTATTTTCTCAAACGTATACAGGTTTCCTCTCGATGCTTTCTATCACCGTAAAGCTCGTGGTGTCTCTAATCACAGTACAGTCGAGATTCGAACTCTCAATCTTTTTGTTGCAGGCAACTACTCGAACCGCTTGGTGGCCGAGTACCACGGCTGTTTATTAATTATATTAAATAAGCAGTTCATTTATTACATTAACGGTTTAGCACGTTATGCTAATGAGGAAGTTATGAATGGACGGACTCATTCATAAACATAGATAGATGAAAAATAGGAAACAGTGGTTCAACTGTGCCATGCGGTTTCTTTTACCTTCAGGTTAACTGTGTGTAACCCTCCTTATCTCTCTTGATATTTAAACATCAATGCTTCCTCTGTTTATATAAAGACTTAGTTGATATAATATATCTCAACTAGCGGCCCGTCCCGGCTTCGCACGGGTGGACATTTATTTTTTAAAACATTTTGGCGTACATTATTTTTTTCTTGCAATTAAAATAGCCCATATTAATCAGTGATAATGTAGAAATAATTTTTAAAATCGGTCCAGTACTTTTTGATCCAATTCCTTACAAACATACATACATACAAATCTTTCCTCTTCATAATATTAGTATAGATAGATATACGTAGGATGGAGTACTCTGTCGAGTCCTCGTGCAGTATTCGCTGGAGCGCGCGCATCCTCCCCCGCACAACTTGCCGATCATCAATTATAACCGTAATTGCCCGCCGAACACTTTACCACGGTGGTCTCAAAGTTTTAACATATATACATACATACATATAATCAAACCTGGATATATACCTGGATCAAATAGATCGGACTCTGAAGGACGGGAACGTTAAGAGTACTCGAAACCGACGAGCATGTATGAAGAGACTGATGAATGTGGACGAAGCGAAAGAGGTATGTAAGTCTAGAGAGAACTGGCGCTCTATACTCTCTGCCTACCCCGTTAGGGACTTGGCGTGATGATATGTATGTACATATAATCACGCCCCTTTCCCGTAGGGGTAGGCAGAGATCACTTCTTTCCACTTGCTACGATCCTTGCATACTTCTTTCGCTTCGTCAACTTTCATTATTCTCTTCATACATGCTCTTCGGTTCAGGGTACTCTTGACCTGACCTTTTTTCAAGACGTCCCTAATTTGGTCTAGAATCGTCCATTTATCTCTTTCCCCTTTCGCTTCGTTCTTCAGTCTCTTTAAGCTTGCCGGTTTCGGGATGTTTTACGGATTAAAACATTTATATGCTATCTCCTGTAAATGTATCTCCGTGTCGGATTAAATTCAATTCCGCACAGCCATTTAGAGTGGTTGAAAACAAACATGCCTGGCCATCAATCTCACAGTCTTGTACGTAATTGTATTTTAATGCCTCTCTGCCTACCCCGTTGTGGGGACACGTGAAGATAATAGATAAATATGTAAATTTAATAGAAAATAATACTTAATGGTTGCTTAATGCTGTGTTAATGGCGTCTGCTTGTCCTAATGTTGTCAGTAAATCGATATTGATAAGTTGGTTTAATTAGACGCCAATTAATTCTGTCTACTGTCTAATGAGCCGAGCTGTGTGGTAAATATATCTCGGTGCTAGTTTTATTGCACTGTTTTTAAGCTGATCGTTTTCTACAGTTAGTTACAATCGATGTTAAATACTCGTCGTATTTCGGTTGCATTGCATATTTTACTTCCCCATTCAAGGCTTAGGGTCAACAAAGCCTCAAGGCTTAGGGTCAACAAAGCCAGCGTTACCCCTGGTGTTGCAAGCGTCCACAGACGGCGATAACCGTTTATCATTAGGCGGGTAGCGTGGTTCTTTGCCACACTAGTGGTAGGTGTATAATTTTGAGAGGTCAGTTGAACATACGAGCATACGTACATACACACATAACCCTTCCGATTGCTTCACCATTGTCGGTTAAAAAGGGCTCTTACTCGAATATAAACATTTTCAAATGTGATCCGTGCATTAGTTGTAGGAATGGAGTAAGTTTGAGAACCAGCGTGTATCGATTCGGTATTTCTCAAGAGTCTAATCGCGGGGGATGCGTGGGCGCTGGTGACCTCTCGGCACGCGTAGGCCGCACTTTCTACCATCATCAGACAGATGTAATATATATAAATAAAGATGTATACACACTATTGTCTGACGGATATTGCTATTATATGGGTGCTTAGGCAATACATTTTGTCCAGGTTCTTTTGTACACTTGTTACATGTAGACTGGCTTTGTTATCTCAGCTTAAATAAGTTATGGTCCTGTATTTTTTTCGTTTTATGTGTGTACAAGGTAAATATATAAAAATCGCTAGATTGGATTTGTGCTTTGCTTGAAAATGTTCTTTTGTGTTTAATAATATGCAAATTCTTCTGTCCTCCCAAGACAGTCGCTATCTGTGTAACCAGACCCTTATACACCAATATCCCCATGTTTCTAGAATATGGCCATTCTTTTTTAACAGAATTTATTATTAATCGACCAAAAATTTTTTCCACATATTTTAAAATATTATCTTACGTTAACTATATTGATAATAATATATATATCCTCACGCCTTCCCACAAGGGTCCCCGAAGGGGTAGGCAGAGGTGTATAGGTAATACCCACACACCCACTTTCCGCCAGAGGTATATTAGGTGCCAACGTGACAGATGGCGAGTCCATCGCCGTTACTCAAGCACGACTATACATACGCCTTTGAATTTCTTCTCAGACGTATGCAGGTTTCCTCTCGATGTTTTCCTTCACCGTAAAGCTCGTGGTGTGACTAATCACTGTACTTAAGTTCAGAAAAACTCATTGGTACAGTCGGGATTCGAACTTGCGACCTTTGCGTCGCAGGCAACTGCTCGAACCACTCGGCCACCACGGCTCTTAACTATATTGAGTGTGAGCTATAAAGATTCAGTGTCCATTGTTGTGGATGTTCATCGTCTCCTCAACTCATTAGTATGCATTACCCACATCAAGTTAATTTCCATTGCAGCTGTCTAATAGAAGTCTAAAGTTACACAATAAAAAGGCGAAATCTTTCCGCGCCAATTCGGTCGCATGTTTTTGTCCTTCGAGACGGATCGAATGTTCTTTTGGTGATACAATATCGTGTTACAACTTCTGGCCACTGGAGCGATCGTGTTTGGTTTTATCGTGTATTGTCTTACATTATATACTTAGCTAGGTATCTAAATGGTCCGCCATATATTATAAATACGAGAGTTTATAGGGATGTTAGGATAAATTGACGCCAGAACGTCTGAACTAATTTGAATGAAATTTGGCATGGAGTTAAATTCTTTGCTGGATTAACAAAAGTTAATTTAATTATTTCGAAAAAAGAAAATGTTTTTTTTTTTTAACTAGGTTTAACCGTGCGGCACAGCTAGAACAAAACGAAATTGTTCAGTATATTAAAAATAAATTCTTAGCTAGCTTAGAAACACTGGTACGAAATATTTTTTTTATCCTATTCCATAATCTGTTGCATGATTTCAAACCTTTTGAATCTATCAAAAATATTTTATCCAACGTATCTCTACGTATATAATCACTGTTATAGAACATCACACAAATTAAATATAAAATTAGCGTCACTAAAGTTTCACATTATTACTTAGGGGTTATTAGGGTAGCTTGCTGTCCATAATAGTATTTAAATAAGCTTTAAGGTCACGAACTAGCATGTGACCCGGGTAAGCAGTACCGCCGCCGCCGCTGGGTGTAACACCAGGAGTATGGCTTGCGCCTCGTTGACCCAAATCTATTACCCAAATATTCTAATCGCGGTTTGTCTACTTCGGCTATCGTCTTTGCTTATAATTTGTTACTGGCCTACTAGTTGCGCTTAAGCTTACAGTAACTGTCAAATATGTATGTAGAATTTGATTCCACTTATAACCTAGTCCAGTCTAGAAGAATTTAAAAACAAGAGCAGGAAAAATGGCTGAAAATATAGAAGAAGAAGGTCAGAAGAAAATATATACCAAAAACAATATGGACTATGCGGAAGTAATGTGAAATTGCTGTCATTTCTCCAAACCTTCGAGTATGGTATTTCATAAGTGGGTAGGCGTATCTACAATTTCTTTTAATCTATTCAGATAAAATACATGAGACCTCATATTTTCGGCTATAATATAATATAACGAACATGCAATCTAAGTAAGGACACTAATGGGTAACTAAATAATATTAAATGCCGTCACACATATATTTGAGTGAATTATTTAGCCCATTACCGTCCCTATAATTTCTGATGGTAACGGGTGTCGTGTGTCAGTCGTAGGGCCGACACTAATGTCGCCCACAACAGCTTATGCCGCGGAAGTCGCCTACGCGAGCCGATTAAAAAGTTCAACTCGATTCGTTATTCGAATTTTTACATTCGGTGGAATTGTATCGTTAATTGTGTTTCGAATTTAGATTACTAAACGATACTGTTAAATGACTTTTGTTAATAAAATTTAAATAATGGAACAAAAAACATAAATTAAATAGTCGAGAAGTGGTTTCGCGAGGTTTTGAACTTTTTACCTTATCTGGAGGTGAAAGTGCAGTGCTGTTGGAATTTATGTGGATCGTGGGTCTTGTTTATTACAAAGATGTTGGCTTTGTTTAAATACACAATTAATGTATTGCTTTTGAGAATTTTGGGTAACTGTTCTAATGTTGGTTTGTCTTTTGTTTGGATGAATTAGCTATTACCTCACGTTTGTTTCAAGGATTAGTTACATGGAATGATCTCTAGATTTAATTCTAAGTCGTATGCATCGTCGTACTTGAGAAACAGCTACGCTTTGCCATCACGCTAGCACCTAAATATATCTGCAGCGAAAAGAGGATGTTGCTTGCTACACCTCAATCCCCCCCTCTTCGGGGAGGCGTGAAGATTTGAAGATTTTGAGACCTGACATCCATAAGTAAATAAATATGTATTTCTGTGATATTAACGGTAGATATTATATATTATTATAGTGGATTTGGCTCTATTGGGGCATTAGCTAACAGAAACGTTACATTTGTTTCCTCTTCGAGCCTACAGGCGAGGTACCCACGCAATCCCATCGGTTTCAGCATGGCTTCAATCTCAATCATCGTTATGCTAAATGTATCTTTGTGTTTCAATAATACGTCAGTTAAAAATTGTTTGTACTTTGTTCGTGTGCATTGTTCTCGTCTAATGCCCACACAGCGTCCATATTCCGGTCAAGAGTTCGCCGTCTACTCACACCTACGTGAATTAGAAACATAACTTATAGGTGTACGTATTCATATTTTATTCATACAAACGTCTTTTCTCGCTATATAAACAGAAAAATAACTATCATAGGGTGACATGCATAGGGTGAGGGTAGAGAGTCAGTTCTATCAGACAGACTCTTGAGATTCATCCAAATTCATCAGTCTCTTGACATATCTTCGCCGGTTTATTTTTCTATACTCATAAAAAGCTGAAGAGTTTGTTTGTCTGTTATGAGTGCGGTAATCTCAGGAACTACTTATCCGAATATTTTTTTTTTGCATTTTCAGCAGTCAAATTTAAAGCGGACGTAAGAAGCTTGTCATCGTACTTGTAAATGGAATGTCTGAATCCTAATTGGGTTTTCAATTATGAAATTAATTAAAGGGTGTCCCTATTTTTTCTCGTCCTTCAGTCCTGATGATATGTTATACCGATATCTAATTAGCATTGCACACGCTCTAGCCATTTCCACATCGAGATTGGTGCGCGTGGCTTCGTTAGTGCGGCATTTATCCAGTTCATTAGCTTTTGACCCATCATGGTCCAGACGAGGTAGTCCAATAACTCAGGCCCGCGGGCAGACACGGCTTTCACGCGACTGTGGGCGGCACCTGTCGTGCGTTACCGAACACCTTACTCAATAACAAATATAAACCTTAAATATACAAATGTAAGGTATAAAATACAAGCGAGTTTTAAAATAGCTAAATCACTAATAGCTCCGAAATCTATCGTGTCTAGATCTTTTGCGCGATTACAAGTTTCGATTGTTCGTTATATACACCTTTCTAATCACTTCAGTATTTGTATGCAGTAGCCTAATCAATTTTACTGGTCAATAATGATGGTGTTAATAATTCGATGACCTGGTACTGCGGTCTTTGAAGCGAACTTGAACGAACCTCGACCCTACGAGAACCAAACTTACTCGTGGTTGCTCTATGTGTCACAATATTGAAGTCCAGAAAACCTCGATCACATCGATACAATCAGGATACGAACTTGCAATCTTCCTTCGCGTAGGACTCGACTCGATGCTCTCGGCTACCACGGTTCTCTCTACATTATCATACCCGTTTATATTTACTGGTTCGCCTACATAAAGCTTTTTGTATCAGCTATGTCTCGCCAACGTATCCTGCGACATCACATTTGACTGACACGCTATTTGTACGCTCTTAAGCCATCGCCCACTATAGCATTTTGTATCTCTCAAGATACTTGTCTATGCCCACTTTGACAGTCAATTAATTATTACTCTTGTTCCATGTTCACCTGATTTACTTGTGAACGTATCGAGTCTGCGATCAGCATTCCGCTCGTCATCAATTCTTTCGTGTTATGATTGGCTTATCAATCGATATGTGGTTTTTGTTTCGCATAGCTCAGTATCTACACGGCAGTATCATATTGAACTGCGCAGTTGCTTTGCCAGTGTAACCTGACCTGACTGTTTTCCAAACGCTCGATTACATGCAGGTGTTCGCTGGTCGGACATGTTAATCAGCGCGGGTCGCGTTACGTTGGTAGTAGGTAGTCCATTCAAAAAGCGCATGATACACTTGACCAAAATAAATACGTTATCAATCTTATGATAACTGTAGACAAGCGATACCGTAGTTCTCTCCAAGTAATCGATAGCGGCCGCGCCCCTGCAATTATGATTACAACGATATGATTAAGAGATTACGCTCGACCTGGAATTGCTCACTGTTTGGGTTTTCTATCACTTTATAACCGATCATGGAGTTATCGCTACTGAATTTATGGGACGGCTTAGGTATTTAGAACACACATATAAATATATAATTGTAAGCGGATTAGGTTAGGCCGAGTGCTTCGAGTAGTCGCCTACAACGTAAAGATTGTAAATTCGTATCCAGACTCTACAAAGAGTTATTATTAAATAGCTTAAATTATTATTCGCACCAGCTTTAAAATGGAAAGGAAACATGGAGAAGTCATCTCCATCTCGTTACGTTTGAGGATAAATTCCAAGACGTATATCATCGTGCTACCTGTCACGGAGGCACCTTAAAGGGTCGCTTGTGAAAATAGGGTGTAGTTACACCTCTGCCAAGATATGTACATAAGACGTATGTCAACATTATAAAGCGCTCACATACACGTTGTTGACAATAAACGTGTAATCGATGACATTACAACAAACTGTTCTCATTCATTACAGATAATACTGTAGAGACGGTGCATGTTGTTGTTTTGCTCGGTTCGCTCGAAATGGAACGCGATCCGGTAACGAGCAGATTACCATTGCGCTTGCACAACTCAGGGAATAACATAGTTGATGATGGTAGCGGTTGAGCGGAACGAGGGGCGCACTACGCACCGTCTGACATGAATATGCACGAGTAATCGATCGACAAGCTAATCGCGCAACCGGATAGTCTGCGAGCAAAATTTATTTACTCTAAGATGCCTGCATGTCGCTAATTGCCCATAATGTACGGCCACGTGAGTAATTACTAGTCTGTCGCGGATACAACTCGTGGGTACAATAATTGGAGCTAATTAAATGTTTAACTCGGTTTATTTGTATATGACAAAATACCCTCTTTCACTGGATTTAAAGCACATATATAGAAGGTTAACGCAATACAAAAGTGTCTGAATTAAGAGAGGAAGACGTTCCAAATTATACCTAATTGATCGAACACACACGTATGGGAACGTCAATAGTACCGGTGAGCGCGTATTAAGACACTGATGAATTGGGGTAAAGCAAAATAAGTCTGTAAGTTGAGAGGGCTATGGTTAAAATTTTGTAAAATTAAACTTATACCTGTAAGTCCCTCGCAAGGCATTCACACTAACACTGCAAATAAATGCTAAAGTAACTCTATTTATTGGCTTTTTAGCTTTACATAATGAAACGGTTGAATGGATCGTAGTTTTAACTTGACAAGGAGATATGTCTACGAGAAGGACATTTTCTGTATCAAAAAATATCTAGAAAGGGTGAAATTTTGTATGCTATCCACAATTGCTCGAGATATCTGAATATTAATATTAATATTTATGTATAAAATTAAGACGTACTGCTTAAAATTTTATCGCCAAATCTTTTAATATAACATCTAGTATTGATGAAAATACAGGAGAATCTGTGTAGTGTAGATATGACTCCGCTTCCCCAGGTTGTTAAACTTAGCCAGTTGCCAAAGTAGATAAGAGGATATACTCGTATAAGTGTACAAACAGTAATTCTTGTGTCAGGTAGGGCGATAACGATTCACACTGGGGCTGGTCGCATGATTTGGTAAATATTGACTTTGTGTCAGTTTATCGAAGATTCGTTGAACTCAACATGTGCACTCGTGTGTGGTTCGTGCGATCTAGGCTAGGGCCTTATTGTGACGCGTTCTTGCAATCTTACTTCAAGAGTGCGAAAGAAGGATTTTATAGACGTTGTAGACTTCAGTCGCGTAAATATTATTCAGTTGATTACTAGTCTAAAGGATAGTCTGTTCTGTTTGCTCTGTAGTAGACACGCGTCATGCTCTGACGAAGAAGATAGCGCCCAGTGGTTCAAATATAGGATGTCCAAATAATTTTGACATTGGGTGTTTACCCAATCGCCAGCAGCCGCTTACTACCAGCATCTAGTTTGCTACTTTAGCGAATGATAAATAAAAACCACCATCGTCTCGAAGAGATAGTAGGCTAAAGGGGTACGGGTAAAGACTATTTATCTTGAAGTAATTAGTTCCTTCATGCCTACCTCGGCAGACTCGGCGTAAGAATCGAGTAAATAATTATTCAGAACTATTCAAAAAGAGATGTTTAGCAATTTGTCAAAACATATTTCGTCCAGTGTACAGTACAGTGATTAGTCACACCACGAGCTTTACGGTGAAGGAAAACATCGTGAGGAAACCTGCATACGTCTGAGAAGAAATTCAAAAGGCGTATGTATAGTCGTGCTTGAGTAACGGCGATGGACTCGCCATCTGTCACGTTGGCACCTAATATACCTCTGGCGGAAAGTGGGTGTGTGGGTATTACCTATACACCTCTGCCTACCCCTTCGGGGACCCTTGTGGGAAGGCGTGAGGATATATTTATTATTATTATTATTAACTCGTCCATTTCGTTAAAATACTTTATATGTGTATGTATGTATTTAAGAAGTTAATGTGGATGAAGCAAAAGGCTGCCAATATAAGATGAATCTCTTTACTTATATATACTTTTTTATCGACGGATAAATGAATTTTGATCGAAACCTATTTCTAAATTAGCTATTTATCGTATTATTACATTTTGATTAGAAATTAAATCATCTGTTCTGTTCGTTTGAACATCCTGTATATGAGTTGACTCTATCTCTATATGTATATCAAATGCATCGTCCAAGGTCCAACTAGTCGTTTACGTAAATTCAAAGCAAGTGCGTGGCAGGAGGCAACCAATGCAGGCCCGAGAGAGATACGGCCATGTGCAAATATTGTCTCAGTCGCGCAAATGATACCTAGCTCGCAGGTGGAAATTATCTGGCATCAAACATGCTCTAAATGTACACGCGAAACGTCTAAATCTATACTAATATTATAAAGAGGAAAGATTTGTATGTAAGTATGTTTGTATTGAATAGACTCTGAAACTACTGGACCGATTCGAAAAATTATTTCACCATTGAATGTAGCTTACATTCACCCTGAATGACATAGGCTATGTTTTCTTTTATAAAAAAATCTTATGTCCATCCGTGCGAAGCCGGGGCGGAACGCTAATATTAAATACGATTTGTGGGTACCGTAAGCCTGCGCTAGATTAAGGGTGTTTAGAAACTATTACGTAACCTGCCTTTAACTTGATACTCCTTAATCTGAGAGCCCACAAAAAATATGACGGGATCCTGTTTCGTAAGGACCCGAGAGATGCAGAGGCGGGCCAGGGGCGCGGGGCGAGGGGGCGCGGCACCTCCGAGGCGCGCCACTCTGCCGCCGAATAAATTATGTTCTTTGCCCCTATCGCACTCCCCGCCACCCGCGCTTACCCCTCGCTCCCTTATCGATCGACTTGGATAATCCTAGAGGTCGATAGATGGCCGGCGCCTGCGCGCAGTGCGGTGATGACCTCCTAGCCTGGACTCCTGACACGTACTTACGTACGTCTGTACTGCATGCTCTTTGCTCTTCTAACGGCATCTTATTTAGAATATTAGGTATCATTGAAATCGGTGAAAAATTCTCATGCATAGATATTGGCAGGTCCTACATTTGTCTTCAAACTGACAGATATATCCATCAGCCTTTCCATATTGGTTCCCGACGGGGTTGGCAGATGTGTATAGTAGCCCACACTCCCACTTTTAGCTGGTGATATATTAAACTGACACAGACGTTGTAATTACTTTTCCAAAGATAAGAAATCCCTGCGAGCGAAATATTAATCTTAAGAGAACTGATGGCCGAGTGGTTCCAGTAATCGCTCGCAACACAAGGATTCCAAGTTAGAATCACGACTGAACCAATGAGTTTTTTAACTTAGTTTATAGTGATCTCACCAAGAGTTTTACAGAGGAACTTATCGACAGGCATCCTGCATACGTTTGAAAATAAATTCAAAAACGTAGTATGTACACACATACATTAACTGCTTAAGAAACTGCGATAGACTGACTATCTGTAATTTTGGCGCATTAATAGAATTCATGGAAAAATACAATATTGTAACTCCTCTGTCCACTTCCTACATTAGGGGATCTGTAAAGACGTGAAGATACACAGACCTTCACGTCAACAGAGATACGCATTCATTGGCGTAGCTACCTAGGGGCTAGACGGGGGCCCCTCGAACTCTGACTTACTAACTATATATTGAACTTGGGAAAATTTCTTCCACATTCGGAATATAAAAAAGTACAGTTAAGAAGCAAAGTAATGCAGTAAGTATAGTGGGGTGAGCGTTTCGTCAGTGTGTCCTCTTGTGTTTATGACTTCCTTGCAATTAATTAATCGGCCCGCTTTCGCCAGTGAACTGTTTACGCGACGTTTATCGCTCCGTCCGCCCGTCCAGCGCGATGATTTGGCCCACATCGAATTCATCATGATTGATAGCCCTTTTACCGGTATCTTTAACAAATGGATCCATATGATCGGTTGCAATTGCAGCTCTCCCGATATTGATCCATTTTCGTGTACATTAATCGATACGAGACACATCTGCTGGCATCGTTGGGCAAATAGCTGCAACAAGTGTAGCACGTGTTTCGGCCGATGTGACCTTTTACATCAATACACGCTGAAAACGTTAGTTTTAGATTAAACTAGTTGTGATTGGTGGTACCATCCTTGTTAAATTGGTTTATAAATACATGTCTACGATAAAAATTATATAGCTCATGTTACTCGGGAATAATGTAGCTTTCCACATGTGAAAGATTTCTAAAATCGGGTAATTGCTTTTTGATTTTACCCATTACATACAATCTTTATAGGTCTTTATCTTTTCTCCTTTCAATATAAGTGTAGATCACCTTAACTGTCTGATGGGCTGTGACTGTTGTAATGCGTTGCGACTGTCGTCAACAGCCTTTCCCACGAGAAAACATATTATTAATGCTGCTGTAAAAGTGGGAAAGGAATTACTCATTTTGCTGCATTGGGAAGTTTGCGGAATAAGAGGCAGAGGGAGACCATGTTCGTTGGAACATGGTTATATAATTAAAATCGATCGGGCACTCAAGGACAGAAACGTCAAGTACTCTAATCTTGTGAGCCTGTATAAAGAGACTGATGGATGGTGGATGAAGAAAGATCTGTAAGGTTGGAAAGAACTGTCGCTCTACTCTGCCCCTCCCGCGACGGACTCTGCGTAATAATATGTATGTTTGTAAAATACTTACAAGTGGGAAAGAATTAACTCAAATCGCCACATCGGCATCCAAAACGCGGAACGTATTAGGCTAATGACGTCGATTATTTGCAAAATGATGTCCTAGGCAGGCGAACAATAGTGTACTCATGCGCATGCCATACTAATTCATAATATATTTGCATACTATTGGGCAACGGTCACGTAGATTATACCTCTGCGTACCTCCTGGGTGGGAATAACAGTTAGTCGTTACGGCATTTGAACGGGGCCCGGATAAGATGAGCGGGATCACATATGGCCAGTCGTGATCTCGAGATCGGCTTTAAGTAGATAACACGTGCCCATATCTGTACAGATGGAAACTAGCAGGCTTGACCTTATCAAGACAAGATTCGTAATCGCATACTTTCCTTCTGCATTGGCTACATGTTCAGGATATGTCACGGTGACAGATGTCAGTTATGTTCTATTGCTACTTGTCAAAGCCTGCAAATTAATTGGCCTCCTTTGGCATTGGCATTTTATAAATGTATCTGAATTGAAAGAACTTGCTTGCTTGCTTGCTTGCATTCCATATAATGTCGTGGCTTCTAATGGATCTCATTAATAGCACTCCGATTACTTAAGATTTTATTGCGTACTTTACTATAATAGCTTGTAAATGTGGAAGTGCCCATCGGCTTACTTCGATTACTAGCCGATGTATACCTGTACATATATAATATTTCAGACTCCAACGTTATGTTTACTAAATTCGTAACGCGTGAGTTTGCCAAACTAGAAACTTGTCTTTATCATTTATTGTTAGCCTCATATTCTGAGTTTATCAACGGATATCCACACGTGATTGGTGTTTGTAGCTTCTGTAAGTAACATAACAGTGTTAGTATGAAGAGCCTCCAATAGTGCGGCTTTACATAACTTGTTTACCGTATCATACGTCCAATGTAAATTCCTCCGTTTCCCTTTATAGCTCGGCTCGTTATTGGGCCGCGTCTGTTTTGTAATGTTGATATTTTATAAGTGGACCATACATGTAAACAGTTGGCAATATCATTGTGGCGTCAATGAATCGCGTCGCGCGGCCGTTTGTGTGTGGGGCTTATCTGGCGGGCCATGTGGACAAGTGGAGGCTGTACGCCCGTGCAGCGGTGCAGTATGTGCATGCAGGCGGAGGGGCGGTCGGCCCGGGGCGCTCCGCCATCATTCGCGCCGCGAGCGTCCCGAGCGACACACGTCTCCGAGTGACGCGCTGTGTCCGATCCGCGGTCGTGCTCGCCAACCGGAACGTATCTCGTGAGACAGCGTGCGTTGTGACTGTTCACGTATAATATAAAGTGTAAAAATAAAGCCGGCGACAGACGGCAGCGTCCCACTCTCAAGTTATATTTAAATGATCCCGCGGACGCAGAGCCCGGCGCGCCGCAACAGCTCCCCGACGGCATGAGGCTAAGTACGTGCGACACCTCCGACACCTGAACCTGATCATAGACCTGGGCTATCAGCCCGCAGACCCTCTATCTATCGTCGACAGTCCAAGGTTGCATACACTCCATGTGAAGACGGTTTGAGTGATTTCTGATTCAACGTGAACGATTCGTGCTCTGGTTCTTGGGTTTCCGTTTTTGAGCGGATTTGTATAATGGAAGGATGTGCAGGTTGATTCACCCGACGTTTCCTGTCTTTGTACTACATAAATGTATTTTGTCCTTTCGGTCAAATATGTAAGTACTTACTCTTAGCATTGCAAAGTTTACTTAACAACATTTGAGTTGTGAGTAAGTGGTAAAGCTGTTCAGTTTAGTTACCGTATGTGTCGAGCAGCGAGCTCTAGGTCTTGGGTTACTTCCTCGGCTATAGCGTCTATTTACCGCAATGCAATTACATCGAGCCCGTGCTTATTGTATTGCCCTATGATTTATTCTATAATAAAATGCCTCTACATGTCATGAATAACCAATCGAGTGAAAAATTTATTGTGAGTCCATTGTAAGACGTGATCGTTGCTTGGGCGCACTCATTGATTATTACTTTCTCGACTTGTCTGCATCGTTTCCTGATTAGCTCTCCATTCTACTCATACGGGTATTTCTCGATATTATATACTTACTTTAATAGGAACGTGTATTTTCACGCGTTTTGTATGACAAATAGCGATATGATACGAGCCGTCGTGGACGGGTGGTTCGAGCAGACGCATGTGTTGCAAGGATTGCCTGTTTGAACCCCGATTGTACTGTAGTGTTTCTGAACTTAAAGACAGCAATTAATCTCCGCATCATCTGCATAAGGTTGAGAAGAAATAGTCGCGGGTATAGTCATGCATGAGAAACTGCCACTTTGACATCTACTTATATACATATCTCCGGTGATTAGTGTTGGTACATCTCTGCCTACTCGTACGGTGAAGCCATAATGAAGATATGCGTATATACATATACGTCTTCTGAATGTATATATACATGTAAATTCGCGTATATAGCAAGATATATAGCCACATAAAGTGCTATGTAATGTGTAGAGATTTACCTGCCATTGTTGCTGTAACCTTTCTGCGGCGCGAGGTTCGGTTATCGGCCCAAGGGCCGGATACCTGTTGCTCCCTTGGAAAAAACGCTCGACCGCTGCCATAGAATCGGGCACAGTGGCTTGCAGTTCTTTTCAACGCTTTCAGCTTTCATTAATATAAATGATACCTTAGGATAATTCCACACAAATTGACCTAGTCCTAAATTAAGCAAAGCTTGTACAATGGGAACTAGACAATGATATACACTATATAATTTATATAGATACTTACTTATATACATGTATACATAGAGCATCCAAGACCAAGGTACACATACTCAAATATTCGTGTTCATACACATATAACCTTGCCCTGAGCGGACGTCGAACGCGCTACGTCAAGTTTCTAAGCCAGAATCGCAGGCCAACGGCTCTAGACAAAATCCTTTTCTGTTAGCTTTCTTATATAATTTGCGGAACACTTTTTCCGCAGCGAATGTCATTGCCACATAAATTATAGTTATCGGATAGCGTGAACGCTACCAGAAAATAATAACTATGTCCGCAGTTTGGAACGCATTATGACAGATATTATATAATCCCATCTTGCTTTTATTCTTCTGAATCCATTTAGATGTTTACATTAAATTGGCTTGAGTTTTTCATAGTATTGAAGTTGCACTGACTAAAAAACTAAATTATAATAACTTTACTTACTTTACTATTACTTGAATAAATCCTGCAAGCGTGAACAATGGCCTGATTATTCAAGTGTCATATGTATCTTCAATTTTTTTTTTTACGATATTCAAGACGCATTAGGTATACGTATACTGTCCCTTCGATATTTTTGAATTATAATTCTTACACTAAAGCAATTTTTAGGCAAATTAATGTTATAGAAAATTTACAACACTCTCATTGCTCTTTTTAGTTGTCTAAAAAAAATTTTAACTGTATTCGATATAATATCTTAGTTCGAAAATACAACATTAACTGCACCTATTCGCGTTGTATCGTCGCATAGCAACGGCTGTCTCAATTTTGGTCGACTCGTAGTGAGTTTTAATGTTTGTGAACTGGGAATCCTGTTACTTCTGTTTCTCGGCATGAGTGTTAATGTCTGCAACAGTGTTGTACTCCTGCAGGCATTATTGTTTTATTTGTAAATTATAACTTTATTTTGTGTTCCCAATAGTTCCGAATAGAGCGCCAGTTCTCTCTAGACTCTAGAGTCTCTAGAACTAGGCAACGAAAAATAACTGTTATTATAACACTACAAAGAGACACCTAAATTTGTAATTATTATTATAGATTACAATACAACCAAGCACCGATCGATTAGTTCACACACCATTATACAATATTTATTAATATATGCATATCAGATTTCTCACATCCTTGAATTGCTAATTCCGATTATCTGGCTCGCTGATATACCTAATGTTATCACTACACATTTAGGTATTTCGTAGATAGTATTGATTATTTCAAATATACAAGGTATTGGAAAATATTCGTTGTGTATAAAATTTTTGATAGATTTATTTATTGCATATTTATTTTTATTTTATTGTCTACATTATCGCATTGGGTAAAACGGTTAGTGAGAATAAGCAGATGTGAATAGGTAGTACCCAGATACCAGTTGTTTAAAAGACTTAAGCGTACAGACGGAAGCCACTTTTTTATGTTATACTTAGCTACTGGCTCTGGCTTCAAAAGGCATAAGCATTTGACACAAACCCTTACAATTTATACAAATGAACCTTCTTCGTGAAAAACTGACTATTGTTTAATACCGTCAGAAAATCGGTAGATTTGGAGTTTAACGCACACAGACCGAACTGACAGACAGACAGGGGACTTTATACTATAATGTGTAGTGATAGTGATTTGGTGTTACACGCATGTCTAATTAAAACGTGAGTAATTTACACGTATGCTTTGTATTCATGAACGTTGTTTGCGCCACAAGAGCGTTATGATAATGTATTGTGATAATCTAAACGCGAGCCTTACAAAGCTGACGGTGTTTTCCTTCGTGTATCATTTGCGTTATGCTTTGCTTCTAAGTTCAGACTGTGGTATAGATAGTGCCATACGTTTGTTACCTCAGAACTTTCGACTGGGTGAACCATTTTTTTACACTACTAAGTTGGCAAATGAACACGCCATCCGCCGGATGGCTAGCAGTTACAGAGTCCTTTGATCATGGACTTACGGCCCACTTGATGGGAAACGGTTACTGTAGCCTATTTACGCCAATGATACCGAAGTATCACTTGCGCGCTACCACTATGTTCGGAGTATTTACTGTGTTGGCAGCATAATAGGACTAATCCCTCTGCTGCCAACACAATATAACAATCCTCCCGCCTCCCCAAAGAGCTCATTACTGTTGACCTTATTCACCGCGTAGAAACACAACACAATAAATTGTGTTATTTGGCTACGGACTTCTATAAGGTGGAGGTCCTGCCCCAGTCGGGCAGCTCTAACTTCGAAAGGAAAACCCCGTTATGCCCTACCTCTCTTTTGTGACAACACCAAGGGTACTAGTGTACCTAACCCTGTCAAATGTATATACATCCATGCATACATTTGCTAAGCACATTTTGTTCTTCCGAAACCAATAATTGAGGTGGTTTTTTTGCTTATTCCAGGGCGGGGCCTAGTGTGCGAGTGCGCCGGCGCGAGCGCTTGCCCCGATGGCTCGGCCAACGGCACGTGCGTCACGCAGCCGGGCGGCTACTGCTTCGTGGCCGTCGAGGAGGTGCTCGAGGATAATGACCTCGTCGGGCTCGAGCGCACCGCGGGCTGCCTGCCGCCGGACGAGTCTGGCTTTATGCAAGTAAGTATTGATGGGCACACGGGCATATTTCGTCTAAATTCCTATTGAAGCCCTCAAACTCCTCAAACAATATTACCGGAATACCGCATTTCACTTTAACTAGCAACTCTGACCCGTGATACAGCATTGACTCATTTTGGGGGCAGACATAAAAAAAAATTCTAAAAAATCTTAGGCAGTAAACCAAAAGTCGGACCAGCAGACTGTGTCGTTTAACGACTTAGGACCCTTTTTTGTACCTCTAACCAGTGAAAAAGAATAAGGACAAAAAGAAACTGCCTCATAGACCTCTATTACACTGTCGGCCATTCGCTACGTTTATGTAATAGTATGTAACGGTGTTTTCCAGTGCAAGAGTTCCCAAGTGCCGCATCAGCACCCCAAGGTGATCGAGTGCTGCTTCGAGAGCGACCTGTGCAACCGGCGGCTGCAGCCGCGCCTGCCCGCGCCGCCGGCCGCGCCCGCCGACGCGCCCGGCACGCGGCTGCCGCGCGCGCCCGCCGCCTCGCTGCTGGCGGCGGCGCTGGGCGTGGCGCTGCTGGCGGCGCTGGCGCTGCTGCTGCTGCTGCTGCTGGCGCGGCGGCGGCGCAAGGGCAAGCGCCCGCCCTCGCCGCCCGCGCCCGCCGCCTACGACCTCTCCTCGGGCTCGGGCTCGGGCCTGCCGCTGCTGGTGCAGCGCACCGTCGCCAAGCAGATACAGATGGTCGAGTCCATCGGCAAGGGCCGCTACGGCGAGGTGTGGCTCGCGCGCTGGCGCGACGAGAAGGTCGCCGTCAAGGTGTTCTTCACCACGGAGGAGGCCTCCTGGTTCCGCGAGACCGAGATCTACCAGACGGTGCTGATGCGCCACGAGAACATCCTCGGCTTCATCGCGGCCGACATCAAGGGCACCGGCTCCTGGACGCAGATGCTGCTCATCACCGACTACCACGAGAACGGGTCGCTGCACGACTACCTGCAGACGGTGGTGCTCGACGCGCACGGCCTGATGACGATGGTGTACTCGATCGCGAGCGGGCTGGCGCACCTGCACATGGACATCTTCGGCACCAAGGGCAAGCCGGCCATCGCGCACCGCGACATCAAGAGCAAGAACATCCTCGTCAAGAGGAACGGCCAGTGCGCGCTCGCCGACTTCGGGCTGGCCGTGCGCCACGTGGCCGAGCGCGACGAGGTCGACATCGCGCCCAACACGCGCGTGGGCACGCGCCGCTACATGGCGCCCGAGGTGCTCGCCGAGACGCTGGACGCGACCGACTTCGAGGCCTTCAAGATGGCCGACATGTACTCCTTGGGGCTCGTCATGTGGGAGATGTGCCGCCGCTGCGCCACCGGCGACAAGGCGCAGCACGTGGAGCCGTACGCGCTGCCCTACCACGAGCTGGTGCCGCCCGACCCCAGCTTCGAGGACATGCAGCGCGTGGTGGTGGCGCAGGGCTCGCGGCCCGCGCCCTCCGCGCGCTGGGCGGCCGGCGCGCTGGCGCCGCTGGCCGCGCTCATGGCGGGCTGCTGGCACGCCAGCCCCGCGGCCAGGCTCACGGCGCTGCGCGTCAAGAAGACGCTCGCGCGCTACAACAACGAGAGCGCCGTCAAGCTGCTCTGAAGCGCCGACCCTCAGTTCCTGCCTTATTTATTCCTATTGCCTGTTGGACCGGGGCCCGCGGCGGAGCCCCCGTCCGATCTTGAAATTCACCTCGACCACCGTGTTCGTTTAAATCTCAGTATTGTTAAGTTTTCGGACCCAGTGAAATGATCCGTTATTTATTAGGACCTCTCTCGTTGAATCGCCCGCTGGAATCTCCCGACCGACGTGTTCGAGTTAAATTTGTTCTGAAAGATATATTTTGTATTTAGACTTGTTACTTAGAGGTGCGCTGTGATGAGAGTGAACATTTGTTGTCTTCCTTTCGTTTTAACGTCGAAGTGTTCCATGGCGGCCGTGTAGGCGGCCGCGGTCGGACGCAACGATATTGTGATACATTGACAATAACGCGCCTCGACTATGACGTACAAAGTTGGCCGGAAGCGACCTCCCTGTCCATGTGATGTGGATCGTACTTAAAGCGAAAGACTTATAGCGTACGAGTATTAAGTGGAACGGACAGTGGCTCGGTAATTCCTTCGTCACGTGTAGTATTAAAAATGGATACATTTAGTTTTGGTATCGCGATCACACGGTCTCTCGCGTACCGCGTGTCAATCTTTGATTAACATTATTGCACCTCGATGATGCATTTTATTGGTATATGTAAGCGGTGTAGTATTGTTAGTGAAGTTGCATCCGTGCCTTACTTACGGAGGTGGAAGATAAGGCCGCCGGTACGATGGGTGGCCGAGTCGCGCCGCATTTAATGTACAGTGTTGTGTAAATATAGCGGTAGACGTCGCGTAGTTATGTAATGACATGTTGATAGTTAAGTAACAAATAAAATATTAATGGACATTTATTGACGTTTACGTTTTTCCAAAACCCCATAACCACCAATATCCATGTTTTGTATACAATCTCACCACGAGCTCTACAGCGACAGATCGAGAGGAAACCCGCATACGTTTACGAAAAAACTCAGAAGTTCGTATACTCGTGCCTATAAAACATCTTAGGCATCTAAATCTCCGGCGATAAGAGCGTGTTATACACCTCTGCCTACCCATTCGGGGAGCCTTGGGGGAAAGCGTGAAGATATTAAATATATTTAAGGCTAGTCCAACCTATCGGCCTTGGAATATTTATTCATACAGTAACATATTATTAAACAAAAACAGCCGTGGTGGCAGTCGTTCGGATTGTCGCCTTCGATACGAAGTTCCAATCCCGACTGTACCAATGAGTTGGTCTGAACTTAGTAGTGAGATTAGTCACACCAAGAGCTTTACGGGTAAGGAAAACATCGAGAGGAAATCTGCGTAAGCTTGGGAAGAAATTCAAAGGCGTATGTGTATAGTCGTGCTTGAGTAACGTGACTTCCCACAATGGTCCTCGCACTATACACCCGAAGGGGTAGGCAGAGGCAATTCCGTATTAGATAGATGGCGCTGCGTACGTGTTCACAATTAATATATTTCTTCATTTTATCATCATTCAAGCAATCCTGAGGATAGAGTACGGAGAACAAATGAAACGTGTTGTATATGTACTTAAATGATATTTATTTCGACTTATTTACACATACAGTCCATCCAATTTCAGTCACACATACCCTACAGTAACTCTGAAAATAGCATTGTCAGTCACTCCCATCCCTTACCGATAAATTGTCTATAATATATCTAAAACGTTCTTCAGCCAGTCATCAAAACAACGATAGCAACGTGAGCGTTGATCTAATCCAGTTAGTTAGTCTAATAAGGCGCATATCTTCTTGATGGCGACGGTCCGCGCATGCCAGGCCTGGAACAAACAAAGGAGATTGAAATGATATCATCTATACACAGTCTAGGCGTCTTAACATGACATGCTATAGCAATCGTAATACAATAATGTTTGAGGGAATTATTTGATTTTTAAGTTGTGTTTTAGTGAGGTTTGAGGGAACTTGCTTTTAACTGAATAATGACTTGGCGTGATGATATATATGTATGAATTCGAGATCAAAATATTTTTATTTCTAATAGGCCTAGATGGGCACTTATGAAACATTGAAAAAGGTGCGGTTCGGGTTGCTCGTTTCCATGAAGAAGAACCGGCAAGAAACTAACTCTATAGTAACTCTTTTAGTCTAGAACTAGTAAGTAGTAGTAGTAAGAGAACTAGTCATACTGTGCTATGCATTTGTATGGGATCTGAAGTCTAAGGAATCTAATTCTTCCAGCAGATTATAACAGATAACACAGTATAACAAATTTAATCACAATAGAACTATTCAATATACTAGGAGCTATTTAACAGATCAGTATTTATAGCATGTGAATATTTTACCTTCTGTCATCAAATGTGTCTCGGCTGAAGTCTTCATACATCCTGTAAATAATATCAAATGTTAGAAATAGGGCAAAATATACATACATATCAGCAACGTCACATATCATATTGATCAGTAAAGGAATCTATATGAAAATTTATCCAGAGATTAAAAGTTAATGTGAACCGTCATACAATCAATTCTCACCCCCGGGACATCTGTGGTCCAGGCGGGGGACTTCGCCGGCTGAACATAGCATCGTACGAAGACCTCATAGATCCCATGGAGCTGCGCATGGGCGGCAGGCTGGGCATCGGGGGCATCGGCTCGCGGCGCAGCGGCGGCGACACAAAGTCGCCTCGCGCGCCTCGGGCGGCGCCCATCTCTAGCCCGCGCGACGCGCCCACGGGGTAGCGCCGCTCGAACAGATCGCGCGGAGAGTCGAAGCGCGCGCGCTCGTAGTAGCCTTCGTAAGGATCCTGGGGCATAAACAAACATGTTCACTGCTGTCAGCTACAGAACTACATCAACATAGAAAGCGATAAGTCAACCAAATCATAAATTGTAAGAGACAAACGGGTGTTTCGCAGGTGAAGCGAATCTAGCATCACGCGAGAGGCGAGCGCCACGCACGGGCAAGCGGAGCGCGGCCGATGTGATGCGGCGAGTGTTAAGACCGACGGATTGGGACTAGTAAGGAGAGCGCGTTACCCCAAATCCTCCCATCATGCGATCGCGGAGGAACGGCGGCGGCGGCGGCGGAGGGTAGGGGTCGCGGCCGAACGCTCGATCGCGAAAACCGTTGCGGTCGGGCCCGAGCGCCTTGGGGCACTCCTTGGACCAGTGGCCGCCGCGGCCACAGCGGTAGCACTGCTCGGGGTCGCCCATGCCCGGCCGCTGGCGCACACGGCTCGTCGAGATCTGCACCTTCATGGGCTGCCCGTCCACCATCATACCGTTCAGCTCTTTGATAGCCTCGTTCACGTCGCCCGTCGCGTCCAAGTGCACGAAGCCATAGTTACGAACGATATCGCACTCGACCACCGTGCCGAACTTCTGAAACAACTCGCGGACCTCGGGCGCGCGCGTCTTGTCCGTTAGGTTCCCGACAAATATTTTCGTAGTCGGCGTTGACGGGGCCTTTCGACTCTTGGCCGCTTCTATTTTGATAGCTTGGCCGTGAACTATCTCTCCGTTGAGGTTCTGAATGGCTTCGCGTCCGGTTTGTTCGTTTTCCATGTGCACGAAACCGTAATTTCTGACGATATCGCATTCTACGACCGTACCGTACTTTTCGAATAGCGGTCTAAGATCGGCGTCCGTTGTTTTATCGGATAGATTCCCGACGAAGATTTTGAAAGTACCGGCGCCCGGCATTTTAGTTTCTGAAACGCATACAGAATTTGACGAAATGAGTCAGCAGCGTCCATGACAAAGGTAGTTTCGAACCGTGAGAAAGGAAAATAACTGTTTAAAATAAATGCATATATGATGTGAATTTATACAGAACATACTTACATGTCGTACTTTTGAATTAACTTGAAAACAACTCACTTTTTCACTTTCACACAACTTATACGTCTACGCATTTAAAGAAAACTAGCTCACAATCAAAATGGCTTCTCACTTACTATAATGAAATATAGGTAATATAACACAACCAAACCAACACGTTGCTCACTTGACTTGACGGCAAGAGCATCCGTATCCGGTAGAAATTGTAATTCTTTCTCCACCGATAATCTACTTGAAGCTATGCATCTGAAGAGCGTAGCGATATTTATTTTTGTTTATGGTGCGATCCATGATACTATGGTTTTCATAGATAAAATATATCTGCATTTACTAGAGTTAGGTACTAAAGTTCTATAGACTTCAGGAATATTATACAGCTAGCATGTTGGCATGTCTAGCTGTATGTCCATTATCTTTTTCCATGACATGCGGTATGGAAATTTAATAGTTGATAGTGATGAAAACGTAGCAGTATATGGACCATGAATGTACATATATATCATAATATTGTATTATATAGAAGTAATTTTTTGAATTAAAATTCCTTGTTGTTGGATAAATACAATTTTAAAATGTATGTGTGTGTATGAAACTTATTATTATGAAAATATATTTTAAGTTTCATACAAAATACCTGCGTACGCTTGAGAAGCAATTCAAATGCATGTACAATGATGTATTATTGCATATAGTCGTGCTTGAGTAACGTCCACTGACTCGCCATCTGTCACGTCACGTTGAAACCTAATATATATCTCTGGCGGAAAATGGGTGTGCGCGTATTACAATATATAGAGATATAGTTCAGTTATTTACATATTTCATGTAGGTGATTAAAGATGACTAATATTTTTCAACTATAATTTAGGAACTTCTATTATATTGGTTTTACTTTTTTATTACAACAGTCAAGAAATAAGTGCTAGTGAGTTAAGATAGATTTTATTGTATATTAGTTTTAATTGATGATAAATATATTGGTTATGCCACAGGCTGTTGTTATTATGCTAGAATGTTTTAAATGGATCGGGTAAAATAATATAAATTAAAAAAGAAAAATGTCAAACTGCACATAATTGTCAGTTGTCTGTCACTCGAATTTGTCGACATTTATTTCGTAAAGTCGTACAAAAGTATAAAATTAATCTCGTTAGAACTTTAAAATAGTAACAACAGTGATGATGTGAAATGTGATCGGGTAGCTTCCCTCAATCGACCGAACGTTGTTTACAGTTGGTGAGTGTTTTTTATCAGTTTACGTTTACTATAACGTGGTACCTTAAAATGGATCAAATGACTAGATATTTGAATTATTGTGAATGTACTAAGTGTGTTAATATTTTTATTCATATATTGACTCGGGGTAAATGGTGTTTTTCCTTGTCTATTAACACATGGGCAGGATTATATTGGATGCCCTGTCTGTTTGGAGGAGGAATCTTGCTACAAGATTGTGTTAATAGTACAAGCGAGAATAAGCTGTGTGTACACGAGTCTGGCTGTAGCAGTATAACCATATCATATTATATTATACTCGACTCGCATAATTCAAATGCATGTAAAATGATGTATTATTGCATATAGTCGTGCTTGAGTAACGTCCACTGACTCGCCATCTGTCACGTTGGCACCTAATATACCTCTGGCGGAAAGTGGGTGTGTGGGTATTACCTATACACCTCTGCCTACCCCTTCGGGGACCCTTGTGGGAAGGCGTGAGGCTATATTGTAGAGCGGCAAAGCATATTCTTTGACATCCACAGGACAACACATATGCACTTTAATAGTAGGTACTTTGTTGTTATCTCATATTTGTTTCAACAAAGCCATCCTACAAAGATTTCTAAAGTAGAATATTGTTACACACTACCAGGTTTATTGATCAATAGCAAAATAATTGGGTGCAGACCTTTGGCCAGTCTTGAGATAATATTTGTATTATTTTAGTCAGTATTTTGTGAAAAAATATGTAATTGCACCCTATGCTTTCTCTCTATTCTCTCTATATGGTCCCTATAATTGTAGATCATTATGGATTTAAGAGCTGGGCTCCTGTCTGTCTCCATCCCTGATGAATTTCCTGCCATTGGCTCCAATCTAGTCTAGATGCTTCACAGTATATTTATATTATGGCAGAAGAAAATTCTTTCGATGTGACTAAAGTATCTTAATTAAAGTATCTTGGGCTACCTCTTTCCCTACTTATTACCCTTATTTATCAGTTTAAAGGTATATATTATTATACATTCAAATCATCATGCTGAGTCCCTGATGGGGTAGGCAGAGAGTATAGAGTGCCAGTTCTCTCTAGACTTATATACCTCTTTTGCTTCATCCACATTCACCAGTCTCTTCATGTATGTATATATTATTATATTTCATTAGTCTTTCTCTGGAGCAGTGTTGTCAAGATTAGTACAATACTATAACATACCATATCAATGCCAACTATGTTAGCATGAGTCAAAGTGAAAGTAGTTTTAAATTCTGGTACTAAATTGTTGTGTTGCTATTTCTGTCCACACCAAAAAAGTAAAAAAAATAACTTTATTAAGCTTTGACTTGAATTTGTTTCGGAGTCTGTAAAGTATTATATTGGTAATATACCCTCAAGCCTTCCCATAAGGGTCCCCGAAGGGTTAGGCAGAGGTGTATAGGTAGTACCCACAAACCCAATTTTTGCTAGATAAATATTTTAGGTGCTAACGTGACGGATAGCGAGTCCATTGCTGGTACTCTAACTCAACTATACATTTGCCTTTGAATTTCTTCTCAATCATATGCAGGTTTCCTCTCGATTTATTCCTTCACCGTAAAGCTACTGGTGTGACTAATTACTATATTTAAGTTCAGAAAAACTCAGTCAGGATCATACTTGCAATCTTTGTGTTGCAGGCAACTGCTCAAACCACTCAGACACCCCAACTTTATAAATTATATTCATACAGTAAACATATATATGTATATATAAAAATGTTATGTTGGTTTATATACGCTTCAAAAACTCAAAAAGTTCTGCACCAATTAAGCTGAAATTTTAGCATGCTATATAATCCGCATCAAGGATTGTTATTATCTATTTTTGCATCAGTCACATCTCCACAGCAAAGCGTGACAGGGTACAGCTATTTATTTATATTTCAATGCTTTTATATTTGAATATTTAGCATATCTTCTCCAGATGTTGAGAATATAAATATGTGTGCGGATTTAAAATGCACATACATAATACTATCTTTGTATCTGAAGCAAAGGACTATTTTTTACTTTCTTTGATTGATTTGCTGACTGACATTTCAAGGCCTGTTCTATCTGTAACCCATTACTAATCAATGTTTTTTTATTTTAATACAACAGCTTGGAGCTGCATAGAATGTCAGGAAATTGCCACAATACAATACAGTGTTTTTTGTTCTGCCGTATATTTCAATGGCACGTCTTTTCAGTCGGCTCCCCTCCCCTTAGTGCTGTGTCCATCGATGGTTCACCTACATGAGTGTATTATGAGGGTGGAAGGAAAACTGTTATGAATGCGGCTTAAGGCGTGAAGTTGAAGGAGGGTGGGAGGGAGAGGATACCTACCCTCCCCCGTGTGTGTGACGGAGACGGCCGCCGCTCGATACGCTTGTGTTGTAGGGGCGTCCCGCGCCCCGCGCTCTTCACCACGGTTATGTAATTCATTGCAGGGCTGGCAGGCTTACGTGTCGTAGTCATACTGCACTGAAATTTTGTATGGTTAATTAAATGGAGGTATTTTAGTTGGAATTTGGATGCACTGCACTTCTGCATGCATTAACTTCAATGTAACTAAGTTAAAAGCTGACGTTTCAGTATTTCCTCTTATGGTTATGGCTGGTTACATATGAATAGAATTTATGTAGCCCCTAGCTGTAGCTCTAGCTTCTGTTATCTATTCAGATATCTATAATCTGATTTGAACTGATTTTATTATTAATTCCAAAAATTACTTTTTTATCTAATGTGCGATGCGACAAAAAGGCAGAGAATAAAGAGTGAAGATAATAAGAGTGCTGAAGTTGCCTGCAATTGTAGACGAAAATGCTTTAATACATAGAGAAGAGATTTTTTTTATACCACTTGGGTGACAAACATGCCATGCATGCGGTCCGCCTGATGGTAAGCGGTTTATTTAGATAGTTTATTTAATGAATATAATTAATGGTCATGGGTTCTGTCATTATGTCAGTAAAGATTGTTAAAGTACTCCCAAGGCATTGCTGCCAGCCCTGTCGAAGGCACGTTGCCGGAATCTCGCCATCGTCATTGTAATTGCGTCATGATATAACCAATTGGCATGTACATTTGGTTTGACTGAATACATCATTTTACTCGTCACTACAAATAAAAAATCATGAAGAGGAAACAGCATACGTTTGAGAAGAAATTCACAGTTGTATGTATGTATAGTCGCGCTTGAGTAATGGCGATGGACTATCGCCATCTGCCGAGTTAAGTGTTAAAATTCGGGTTTTCAACCATCTTGCCTGTCATTAGATTTAATCTATTCCTAAGTAGTTACTAAATTGATTGGTTACGAACAACTTTCGCCTGCGGCTTTACCCGATTTCGGTATGATAACGAATGTTTAAGAAGATCGGAACGTCCATTTTATATTATATTATAGGAATATTTTTTTATTCCGACGAATAATAATATATTAAAATGGATTTAATGTTACGTCAAGTGAAATTAATTGGTGTTATAAAAAAAAAGTGCCACTAATCATTAATTAATTTAATGTTAAAATATTTATTAATCACTTATGAACAATAGATTGCTGATGATTTAATTTAAACGATACTTACTATTTATACTACTTACTCGCTTTTCGTAGGTGTAATAAATTTCACTCGAAACCTGCGACCATGTAACGAGAGAGTGAAGAATGTGGATGAAGCGAAGGAGGTGTATGAGTCTAAAGAGAACTGGCGCTCTACTCCCTCACCTACCGTGAGGTATTGCGTGATGAGATAGATTCGCAGAAAGGACACTTGTGTCAAAACACTCAATAATGTGTGAACATTTATCATAAATTGTATGATAAATGTTTTCAAGTGGGCTAAGTGATGATAACAGCCGGAAACGCGGGCGCATTCTGTTTGAATCACTATTCTCACTTGAGGCTGCTGTAATATCACTACGTACCTATTGCAAAAAAATATCTCAGGTTGGCTTTTGGTATTGTCTCGTATCTTCTCCATCATATCACTGTATATGCCCCGCGATTTCACCCGCGTACAATTTGCTTTCATTGACAGTTTCCTTTTCTGGATTAAAAAATATCCTGTGTCAATCTAGCCATCTTTTCAACTTATTTTCAACGTAATAAAAAACTATATAATTTCAGCCGTGGTGGCCGAGTGGTTCGAGCAGTTGCCTGCGACGCAAAGGTCGCAAGTTCGAATCCCGGCTGTACCAATGAGTTTTTCTGAACTTAAGTACAGTGATTAGTCACACCATGAGCTTTACGGTGAAGGAAAACATCGAGAGGAAACCTGCGTACGTCTGAGAAGAAATTCAAAAGGCGTATGTATAGTCGTGCTTGAGTAACGGCGATGGACTCGCCATCTGTCATGTTGGCACCTAATATACCTCTGGCGGAAAGTGGGTGTGTGGATATTACCTATACACCTCTGCCTACCCCTTCGAGGACCCTTGTGGGAAGGCGTGAGGATATATTATTATTATATAATTTCAACGCATTCCGTTTGGTTGTTTTTGAGTGAAGTAGGAAAAAACATTACCCAAACTTTCGTATTTTATAGTAGTAATAGGATCATGCCGAGTCTATCACGGGCTAGGCAGAGAGTAGAGAGCGCCAGTTCTCTCTGGCTTACAGACCTCACTCGCTTCATGATTGTGTTAGTAATGATTTCTAGTTCCAAATCTACTAAAGTTATTCAAAAATATCTGTAGCAATAGCTTAAGTTTTTACATATCGTTTCGGGGTAGGCAGAGATAGTAGATCGGCAGCTGTCTAAACTTACAGTTCTCTTTCGCTTCATCCATATTCAACTGTCTCTTCTTACAGTCTTAATACATGCTCGGCGATCTTGAGTACTCTTGATACCCATCCTTGAGTGTTCGATCGAATGGATCTGCCCGATTGGAATGTTGCCTTTTTACTAACACTCAGACAACAAAGATATTTTTGTGACTTTTTCTAATTCGGACCTCTCTTATCCTCACGTCTTCCCCCAAGGGTCCCCGAAGGGGTAGGCAGAGGTGTATAGGTAATACCCACACACCCACTTTCCGCCAGAGGTATATTAGGTGCCAACGTGACAGATGGCGAGTCCATCGCCGTTACTCAAGCACAACTATACATACGCCTTTGAATTTCTCAGACGTATGCAGGTTTCCTCTCGATGTTTTCCTTCACCGTAAAGCTCGTGGTGTGACTAATCACTGTACTTAAGTTCAGAAAAACTCATTGGTACAGGCGGGATTCGAACTTGCGACCTTTGCGTCGCAGGCAACTGCTCGAACCACTCGGCCACCACGGCTATTTAAATAATTTTAATGTGTACTTTAGAGGGTGGATGGGTCCATTTAGTAAGGAGGACGTGATCGCCAGGCTAACTAATATCACCACTTAATTAAAGCTAATGTGCATTACGTTTTTACTTTATTCCGTACCATTTAATACTTAATGCTACTGTGAGCTGTTCGAATTTGATTAATACGTCGTGATTGCTTTTTCTTTACACTTAAAATCTATCAAGCAGGTTTTGACCAGCAGTCTTATACAAGCCTGAAAGTGACCAGCAACAACCTATAGATTGCTTGTCGGTGATCTTCTGCAAGTGAAAGCACGTTAGCCATCCATGTTGATATCATGAAGCCAATTGGCGAGCTCATATTAGCTTTCAAACAGAGCGCCCCTCTCAATTATTGATAGTTATCAATAAAGTAAATTACCAAGTAAATAAATCGGCCGCGTCTCGGGACTCCGCGCGGCGAGCAGCCGACGTCAGCCATTGATCGTACTCTGACGTCACCATAGCTTGCAGTATTCGCGCCTTGCCCGGGGCGTGTTCGGATATCTTGTCTGGAATGTGTTCTGTTGTCTATGGTTTGGAATGCCTTAGTGGTGCTGTCCTATCATGAGATTTGAAAATAAGCGGGTCACCGTTGGGCACGATACAAGAAACGTCAGAGAATACGTATTAATTGACTTTAGTTTGGAAAGGGGAGTACTCGTCTTTGGGCACTAAAAAAGCAAAGTGTCATCTTGACGGATTGTGAATCTGTCACTAGGTATGCACGTTTACACGTATACGTCCTTCAATTATTGTTATCGTGTTATTATAATTTTCTTTCTACTTTGAAATTACGGTAATGACTCAGTTATTTCCAACGCTTCCTTTGTTGAAGTGTAGGTAGAAGTGTGTAGTAGTCACACGCAAAGTCGGTGTAAATAAGAGCCGTGGTGGCTGAGTTGAGCAAGTTCGAACTGTACCAATGAGTTTTCTGAACTTGAGTATAGTGATTAGTCACACCACCAGCTTTACGGTGAAGGAAAACATCGAGAAGAAACCTGTATACGATACTACATGTAATAGAATCGCCATCTGTCACGTTGGCACCTAAATTATGTCTATGGCGGAATGCGGGTGTGTGGGTAGTACCTACATTCCTCTGCCTACCCCTTCGAGGACCCTTGTGGGAAGACTTGAAGATTTTATTTTTATTATATAAAAGTATATTATACGTATTTAAACATGCAATTGTCGAACCATACTGAGTTTATTCGTACAATTTTTAGTTTCACTTGTACTTATTTAGCTCTGAAGTTTGTTTATAATCATAAAGCTACGTGTTTATCTCATCAAAAGATCGATCAAACTGAACGCGACTTACTGAAGCATTTTAATTTTAAAAGTTTCCGTTTATAGCAGCCATAGGACCTTTCGCTAAACATTATTCAACGCCGGCTAATTTTGGACGGTAAAAATGTGTTTTATTATCATACCTTCAGGAAATTGAGTTTTTAACTTGGAAACATCGCAACTGTTAATAATGGCAACATTTAGGTTGGAATTTATTTTATACTTTCTTTGCGTTAGTACTCGCACTTAAATGTTTTACTGTTATTTTTTATGGGATTTTGTATTTCTGCAGCTTCAAGTTTTCGTTCACGCTTTAGTTCACAAAATAAACTAAAAGACCTTGTATCTACTGGCCCTGGGGCGAAGGGTTCCCAACGTGTTGGTTCTTTAAGTAAGTAAGTTCTCTCAGTTCGAGAAAGCATGTCGTGAAATAATCTAAGTTGATGTTCTTAAAAAAAAATAGTCAATGAAATTGGTTCCCGCTTTTTATCTACTTCTTCGAAGGCGAACAGGCCAAGAATAGGCTTTGGTCTGTTTGCCCTCGAAGTATGCCGAAATGAAGGATCGCTCTAACAATGCCGTATTTTTCACATCACTAGTAGGATCTGATAGAATCCATAGCCAAAAAAGCGGAAGATGTAGGTAAATCTCCGCCTTGTTTACACGGCTGTAAAATATTCTCAAGATTTTGATTTACTAAGTTCTCACAGGTCCAGTTGATTGCTGATGACTGGAAGATAATATCGACCTCATCTATTATATAGCACGCTCCCCGTCTACATTCAAGCCTGTATCCTCTATGTTATTAATTTGTAGTCCACTTTACTTCTGTGTTTTAACTAAACTAGCTGAGCCAGCGGTGTGTGCTGGAAATTTGATTTAATTGTTCGATTTTTTCCTGGAATACATCCTACAATCCAGCTTATAATCTGTCTTTGTCCAAAATATAATTCAATTCTGTTCCGCGATTATGACGTGATTGAGTATGAAATACCCTCACGAACTTTCACATCCAAACTAATATTATTTAGCTGAGAATATGTTTGCTTGTTTCGGCAAACGCGCTAATATCAATTGTACGGGTACGAATTGAAAAAATATCCTAGCGTAGCGTAGCTATAGCGAGGCTAAACGTCACGCCACGGCCAATAGGAGCTCCACCAATGAAAAATGTTGCAAAAAACGGCGAAAATCTATGCCTTTCCAGAGCTTTCGTTGCGTGCGCTTCGTTAATGGTTAAAGTTGCGCAACAATGGCGCCTCGCGATTTCTCTCGCGTAAAATTTTATTGTATTGTTTTATTCCGGATACAAAATCTACCAATGAAATAAAATGTTATATATATGGGTAGTACCCACACACCCACTCTCCGCCAGAGATAGTGACAGATGGCGAGGCCATCGCCGTAACTCTACGACTATACATACGTCTTTGAATTGCTTCCCTAGCTTATGCAGGTTTCCTCTCGATGTTTTCCTTCACCGTAAAGCTCGTGGTGTGACTAATCACTGTACTTAAATTCAGAAAAATTCATTAGTACAGCCGGGATTCGAACTTGCGAACTTAGTGGCGCAGGCTACTAACTACTCGAACCACTCGGCCACCTCGGCTCCATCAAATAAAATGTTGCCGTTAACAACTCGTTTATAATATTAGTAGGATTTATAGTCATCAAAGTTTACTTCTAGTTGTTAACTAAATATAAATGTTTGGTCTCCAATGTTCACATCCTCTTGAACTTTTACATAAATAAGTAGAGAAAGTAAACAAAAATTGTGTGTTTACATTTTGAAATACAAATCAGTCGACCGTGCCGCGGTCCCTCAGCGAAATTCATGTACCCCAGAATTAATTAGCTCCGTGGTAATACGATGTTGATCCAATAAATAACTAACAACGCCACTCACCGGTATAATTCATCAATTTTCCACGTTCATTTCGCCGTAATATTCTGTCTAAAGCATGTTCATTTTGTTATATCTTAACGCCTTTCCACAAGGGTCCCCGGAAGGGTAAAGAGGTGTAGTCTGAAACACACAATAGTATAAAGTTGCGTATCACCCCCACAATATTATTTTTAAGAAAGGAGTTTAAGAAAGGGAGTAAATTTTTTGTTCAAAATAAACTCGACTATAAGATTATAATGGGTTAGTAAATTAGCTTTGAAAGTTTCATAAAATTAAGTATAAGTAATAAAACGTTTGACTTTAATTTTAAAAGGCTGTTGAACTTTAGAAATGGCGTGAGGATATGTGCTGCGCGTGCTTTGAACTGATCAAAAACACAACGGAATCCCAGAAACCAATTCCATTGGTCGTTTGTCAAGATATAAGTGGCGGTTAAAGTCTAGATTAGCTAAAATATACTTTTGCTGTTCTTAAACCATTTCTGTCGAGATTCCATTTTTCATTCCTGTTGAAGGTTAGTGTGATGTACGTCACAGTACGACCATCCACATTCCTTTTAGATTTTTTGCTTATAGTTATGCAGGTTTCCTAACGATTTTTACTCTCACTGTAAAGTTATTAGGCCTTATATATTCAAATATCAAAGAATCGAATCAAAATCAAAATATTTTATTCAACGTAAGGGACACAGGGAACACTTCGAACGTCAGGGAACGTCACATACATAATATAAACTAAAGATACCACCGTTTCCAAGAAAAAAAAAACCTGCCAGGAGAAGAAACGGCGAAACAAACTCCCCTATTTTCTTTTTTAACATTTGTTCTCTTTTACAGAAGAGATTAAACTTACAATATACAGTCCTAAGAGTATCTCAAAAAGTCAAATTGAAAATAGCTTCTAAGCTTTTGCAATATCTGTCACGTTCCAAATGATCAGTAAAGCGTGAACTGTTCAAATCGAGTGATTGGATTAAATGCACGCATTTCGGTCGAATAGTAATTCGATTCGAGTGAATAGTGACTGAATTTCATTTTTCCATTTCTCAATGATATTGTGGTTCTGTACACGGATATACCTCCGTTTACTGAAAACATAGAGAACAATAGCTATGCCAGCGGTTTTGTCTATGTAAAATGGACTTTTGTTACTGGAAGGAACATCTGCTGGAGCCATAGATCTCGTGCTATTTTTGGAATATCCTATGTCCCGGCTAATAATCCTTTGCTGTGACAAATTGCGGCCAATTCCATTTAGTCGTTTATGATATATATTGGCCGTTCAAAAATTTTGCTATAATAATCACGATGATAAAGTAAAAGTAAATAAAGTTCTAATACTGGTCCTAAGGTACTTAGACTGTTGAGTATCAAAACAACAATGGCCAGGTCCTGTAATTAAGTAAGTAAATATACTAGAGCCCAAAGTTACCCTATTATCGGACTGGGACAAGGTGGTCTGAGAACTATTGTTATAACTGCTGCCGGACTGCTGGAGTCATTGGGTATGAACACAATTACATTTGTTTTTCGTTTTGGTAATTTTTGGGCGAAGTAAAGTGTGTAAAGCAAACTGTGCCGTTAATTAACCCACTTAAAATTTAATGGTAGATTTTTTCGGTAATAAAATATAAGTTATGTGTTAATCCAGATAATAATCTATCACTGTACCAATTATCATGCAATTCCGTTCCGTTCAGGCGTGATCGGTAATATACGCGCAAGTATCTAAAATATTGGTTAAGACTGAGATATGGAGGCGAAGCGAATGTGGATAAAGCGAGGGAGATCTATATGTCTAAAGAGAACTAGCGTTCTTCGCTCCTTTCTCCCCTGTGAGGATTTCGGCATCCTGGATTCAGCAAGCCTATTCGTGTAATCACTCGATCAATGGTTGAGCTTCTCTCCTACGATTCACCACCGTCAAACACAGTTTATTCCATTCCATATTGCGTTCTGCTTTGTAATAAAGCAGTAACCATTCTAGAGAATTTGATTAAAGTCAAAAAATATTTTATATATATCCTCACGCCTTCCCACAAGGGTCCCCGAAGGGGTAGGCAGAGGTGTGTAGGTAATACCCACACACCCACTTTCCGCCAGAGGTATATTAGGTGCCAACGTGACAGAGAGTCCATCGCCGTTACTCAAGCACGACTATACATACGCCTTTGAATTTCTTCTCAGAGGTATGCAGGTTTCCTCTCGATGTTTTCCTTCACCTTAAAGCTCGTGGTGTATGCAGAGTGAATCACTGTACTTAAGTTCAGATTGGTACAGTCGGGATTCGAACTTGCGAGTTTTGCGTCGCAGGCAACTGCTCGAACCACTCGGCCACCACGGCTCATAAAATATTTTAATATATAAAAAAACTCGAGAACGTTCCTACAAATTATTCCTAAATGTTTCCCTCCATTCCTTAAACTCTTAAGTTGTATATGACACCAAGCTTATCAAGTTTCCAAAGTAGACTTTACGAATCCGAAAAGGTCGAGTTGTTTCATAGAAAAAGATACTCACAATTCTGGAGTTCCACTCACAAAGGAATGCAGTAAGAAATATCAATTAGCCTGGAGAAAGTCTTTCAATAAAAACTACTTTTGCACACTACTTTTGAACAAACATAAAGTGCATTTCAACTGTAAGTTTTGAAGCTTCTTCGTTGGAATGAAATATTCAAAGTGCAGTTGAACGTGCACCAGGGAATTTATTTGATATCTCAAGACATGTGTTGGAATAGTCTAGAAATGGAGATGAGATCGTTTGCCAGGGCAAGTTTTGCGTTTTGAAGCCAATTTAGTATAGAAAATAAGCTACTTGTCGCTTTGGATAAGAGTTGAAAAATATTTTTTTTTTATCTGCTTAAAAAAATTTGTTATCGATTAGATTCTAAGGTATTGTCATATTTACGGAACTACGTAATATTTTAATATCCTTCGGGGACTTGTGGGACGGCGAGAATAAATATTATTATTATATAATTAATATATTCGAGCTTCCAAAAGAATATACGAAATTATATAGACGTATGTGTATGTTGTCTAAGTAGGTAACTATATGTCCGAAAGTAGACACTTTAGAAAATAGTATTTTGAATTTAGTTTGGCTTGGGTTAGGTACTAGTTGTACTGTATTATAGATCTGCGTCTGTGAATCAAAGAAATGTCTTAAATTATGCCCTTTCTAAGTAAGCTGAGCTGCCATCATCGATTTAATTAAATAACGTTTGCGTCTGCTAAGCTGCCTTTGAAACGCCAGACAAGGGGCGCGCTGAGCGGAAAATTTACACAAGGCTTGGAATATAGATGGGAAATCGGCTATTTTATAACCGGAAATATCTAGGATGGGGCTATCTCATCGCATGACGATACGTACACTAAAGTTTCTTCGCAGAAATAAGATCTCTCGATTTTGGGAAAACTTTTCTATGAACTAATAATCTTTGTGCGCACTGTTTGATGTTTGGACTAAAAGCTAACAATTTTGTCCATTAAACGAATAAATAGCGAGAATTCAAGAAAACTGCTTCTTTCAGACATGCTTATGTTAATATGTGTTTGTGTACATGTGTGTCTGTTGTAGTTAATGAAATGTAGATATTCAACTATGTTAATTGTGTATTTATATTTACATTGGTATATATCATTTCGTCGAGTATCTCACGGGGTGACTGAGCTCCCCATAGCGCGCTATATATAGAGAGCTTCTAAACATTGCTAGACTTTGTACTACATATTATAAAACAGATTCCTCCGCTACGTCTGTCTGTTAGTTCGTGAAAAGGTTAAAAATTATTGAACCGATTCTTATGCGACTTTTACCAATAGTGATTGGTGGGAAAGATTTGGTGTATAATTCGTTCTTCTGTGTAAATTGGTTATGAGCCTAACAACCATATGGACATATGGGCTCTACTGCTCGTGCATATCCGGGACGGGTCGTTAGTATTTAATATTTATATCCCGTAGTCCTTTGGTATATGTAGTTCAGAGCTCGGATTTTTATTATAGCTTTAGTAAAGCCAACAACCGAAAATAACTAGCTTCATAAATCCATTAAGGATTACCACAAAGCTGCGCAGAGCAAAAGTCGAAGCACAATGTTATTCCAATTAATTATTTAATTGCTTCGCTAGCTTTCGTATCCAATAAAACGAATAGTACGAGCGCATTGTACTCGATTAGATGTGTATCAGTATCGTCGATCTATCCTTGCTATTTTCGGGCTAGCTTTTATGTGAAGAAAAACAACGTTAAGAAAACCGCACGAGAAAGATGGGGATAAATTCAGGGGACAGTAGACTCGCTCAGATCTGATACTTTGGAATCCATCGGTAAATAACCTATGGATACTTCCTCGGAAAATTCCGTCATGTGTGTAGATATTTAATACAAGAAGGGATATCTTGATAAATCTATGCGGTTTTGTAAAGATAAAATAGACCACTCCATAAGACAGCAGATGAAGCTGTATCATTTATATGCTATAGGCTATGGGTCTGTAGTTCTAGAGAGAACTGGCGATCTCCACTCTGCATACCCCGTGAAGTCTACCACCACACCACCGTATGGGACATGATAATCGAATTTAACGGAACGCCAAAGAAGGCAACTGTCAATATCTACCGAATTCAAAAAACTACCAAAGCCAATCGTAATAAAATGTAAGTGTCAGCATTCGGTGACAGGTGGGCCGCACGGGCAGTAACAACGTTAATGGACGCTGAACCTTTCCCGGATTATTGGACTTGCAGACGTAATAGCGCTGGTTTCGTGCCAATCATTACGATCTGAGGTCCCTGATAAATCTGACACTGTTGGTAATTACAATAAAAGCAAAAATTTATGAATACATCGGACCATTTGCACTACAAATTGAATTTAATTTACTAAAGTTTTAACACTATTTTACTCTGGTTCAAGTGCTTCCAAGCAGTGATAAAAGTCAATCAAAGATTTTAAGTTTTATGAAATATCCAAATATTGCCATTTGAGCCGAGAAAAAAATATGATGAATAAGCTATCCAAATTTGTTTTGAATCTAGCCTACTAAAATAGTACAGTTTAATTAAGGGGCTTTGTCTGAAATCTGTATAATGTGAAAACTGTTTAAACATGCCTAAAAAGAGAGGGATGTGCAACCTACACGTTACCCACGCACGCCAATTATCTGAGTTTCCATTGAAGACTAAATGTAATTTTTTCTTTCCTAATATGAAACCGGTATTTTCGTAGCATCCCCGGGAGGCTTCAGTATTTAGTACGTCATGATAACGCTTACATGTACATATATAAAGATATACTTAATATTTCTTATAAATAATGATTAGAGGTCCGAGCATCGTCCCTTGGGCGTTGGTAAGTCCAATTTGTTGAAGAGCCGCCAAAGCCTCCGGCGCGAGCCATTTGTTGAATGTTTGATACGTAAATACCTGAGCGAGATTACGGCCGGGATGCGGTTAAACGGGCTGACACGAGCGCCTTCAAGATATTATATTTTTATCTGACTATTCGCGCTTACTGCGGAAAAGGGTGAGTTTGACTCAAGCAATGAGGTCTATTCTTGCATTTATGCATTTAAGCGCTGGATGTAATCACCGTATTCATTAATAAAGAGAATCACGCCCCTTTCCCGTAGGGGTAGGCAGCCACTTCTTTCCACTTGCTACGATCCTTACATACTTATTTCGCTTCGTCATCGAGAGTTAATCGCGTAAAATGTTGTAGGAGAACCATGCCTCTGCTATATAGACATAGATTAGAGCGCCAGCATTCTGTAGACTAACAGACATGAATGACGACATGAATAGAACATATCCTATTTAATGATCCTAATAATAATCTATATCTGCTTAATTTCATCTAGTTCCGTTCAGTCGTTTTTGTGTGTGATTAGAAACACACTAGCAAAACATCCATACTAACTTTCACAACTATGATATTAAAAAGAAATTCATTTTGTTTTTTGAAATTGTACCTGTAGTCGGTAGTCTAACATTGGTTCACATAGAAGCCATTAATATAGCCATCGTAAGTGGCAAACAACAAAAAGAAAAAAGAGTAATCAGCAAATTTTTTAATGTTTTATCTCCTTAGACCTCTAACTTTACCCGCGATGGGCTCTCAACCCAAACCTCGGCCACAATTGGCCAACGTTTGCCCATCGTCCCCAAAGTTGGCTATCAATTGTTGGGTTCGATGCGTAATTGAATTCTTGCTTTAGTATTTATTGTATTTAAACGAGACTTTTATCAAATTAAAATGGGATTAAGATAGTCTGACATTCTATTTTGTATTTGTTATGTTGACAGTATCGTATCATTCTTAAGCGAGATGCTATGAAATTTTTCAGGCCAAGTAATTATTTAGGCAAGAGATCACGTCGGGGTCACCAAATGATTACGCCGATCTTCATCTTCTTTGTTCCCATTATTTCAGGGTATTTGAATAGCGTGTTGATGTTTCGGTCGTTTATTGCGTAATGGCGTCGGTCCCCGTCAATCACGTGACCGACGCCGCTATCTTTTTAAAAGCTATATGTCGTTACATATGGCCTGTTCTTTTGCAGTGATTTTCAGATTGGAATACTGAAGTTGATATCATGACTTTAAAAACATTTGCTAAATCCAGTTGATAAATCTATCTCTGTGATAATTTTCAGCGGTTTACGATCTGTAGTTTTAAATGAAAGAGGATAAATATAATTAGAATTTAAGTTATGGATATATATTAAAGTGGACATGATGAAACTTGCTGGATGCATAATGTTTCACAAACGGCTGCCCGTTCCAAATGGGGTAGTCGGGTCGGGTCTCGGCCCGCTCCATAAATACTGTATTGTGACGACCGACGCAAAACATTTTGTTTGCTCAGCAAAGCGCCCGCTGCGGGGTATTCGGTTATATACCGAACACAATAACTAATGCTAGTCAGAAATATATTTATGTTTGTAATTCTTCCTAAGTAAGACTGTTACAATGACTTTTCTAAACTTAAGTACAGTGGTTATTTACACCACGAGCTCTACGGTGAAAGAGAATATAGAGAGGAAACCTGCACACCTTTGAGAGTCGTGCATCTGTCACGTTGGCATCTAAACATATTTAGCGAAACCTACAAACCTGTGGGGATCCTAGTGGGAAGGCTCGAAGATATATGATGATGATATAAATATATAATACTTCCTGCTCATAATCTCGAATAGGTGGAGATATGCCATCGGCTTTCCTTATCAGTCAACCTTTAAATTTAGGTACATATATATCTCAATAGTATCGCACTATAAGAACAAACAATTATTTCGAACAAAAAAAAATTACGGTGGGATGTCTTTGGTATCGCCCTCATCATGTTTCCTAGGCTATGAAAATATTTTATTTCTGAAATAAGATAGTTCCATTTGCCCTAGTCCTTGTGGCAATCGATCTGGCGTTTTTCTCTATTAGCTCTCACCTCGACTTTGACCTCGGTGGTAAGTCGACAGATGTCACTACTCACTCACTGCCTTAACTTTGAATGATTGTTCAATAGCAGTGATATTATATCGAGCATTGTGAATTCATGTATTTGATTTGTACATCCTTCTAATGCTATAAATGCGAAAGTTTGTTTCTCATTAACTCAAAAACTACTGAACGGAATTGGATCAAATTTGGCATAGATTAAAGAGAGGTAGGGCATAACGAGTTTCCCGTTCGACAACACAATAATTTTTTTTATTTGGCTCTATGTCCGTAGAGGTGGAGGTCCTGCTCCAGTAGGGCAGCTCCAAATTCGAACGGGAAACCCGTTATGCCCTACCTCTCTCTAATGGATTTGCACATGGATGTGCATTCTTAAAATCACAGCTACTAAATAAATACATATCATCGGTGTAGGCAGAGAGAGTAGAGCGCCGTTGTCTCCAGACGTGTGATCTTACATACTATTTATTTACCTACATCTTTACCTTTTGCCGCCTGTTGCTTAGGAGTGGTTGGCAGTGTGGAAGGCGTTATGAATAGAGCTAAGAGCAACACGAATTTGATTAGTGATGATGGAGTAGTGTTTGTACAAGTAGGGTCCTCTTGTCACATCTCATACGTGTTCCAGTGAAGCTGACATTTTGCAATCCGTCGCTGCTCTATCTAGAAATGTGGCTGATATAATTTGTTTATCTATAAGGTGATAAATAAATGTGTTGCTCAAACGTAAGTATCATAACCTTTGAGCGATTTAAACGACCATCTTATTACTTCGCAGCGTGTAACAGGTTACATCTGTATGTTAGGCGTATACAGTGAGCTGTCATTTGTAATACAAGGAAGGTACGCTACTGCTGCAGTAAGGTAACGCGCATTGTGTGTCGGACACAAATAGCTCGCCTTGACGGGTTTCCCGGCTCTTATTGTATTGTCCCCGAGATGCGATGTGCATTTTATTGTGTAACCAAACGCATGCACATGCTTTGCTACACGTTTCACAAACATTGTTAGTCATTATTGATTCAAAATGAACAAGCTATTTAAAGAAACGTTCTTTAAAATTAACTAAAGTACAGTGATTAGTCGAGAGGAAACCTGCATACGTTTGAGAAGCAATTCAATGGCTTTGTAGACTCGTGCTTGAGTAACGGCGACGGATTCGACATCTGTCACGTTGGCACCTAAAATATATATAGTGGGTGTGTGGGTACTACCTATACACCTCTGCATACCCCTTCGGGCACCCTTGTGAGATAGGGAAGGCGTGAGAATATATTCTTTAAAATGAAAATCGGATTATTAGTTCATGAGATTACCTCGAACATCCAAACTCACAAACTTTACCTCTTTTTTAATAATGTAGATTATGTAATGACATTGATGTATGTAGAAGATATTTACGAAATAAGATTCGACATTAATTTAGAGCTTAAGGTTTCTTACATTCAGATGTCATCAATATATTAATTGGTAATGACATCTGAAAGTAAAATTTAGGTTTCCAGTGTTCCTGCTATTTACGATGTCGGGTTTTCGTATAAAACAATGCCTAAATCGCACCAGCCGGGGAAGTAACCTATTCAGTTCCTGCGGCCTATATCTTAAGGGTAGTACAGGCTTTCTGGGTCAATGGGAGGCTTCGGGGCATGTAGGCAGTGGGGCGAACATATAAATGTCTTATCGGAACTATTGTTGCCTCGCTCTGTGGTAAAATAGCCAGTTACGTTATGTTTCGACTAAAAACAAAAACTATATTTTATGTTTTAAACGTTTTATTTTGCTAATACTTTTTGTTGCACATCAATCTTGTGCAATTTATTTTGGTAGTTTAATATATCCTCGTATGCAACGGTTGTCTATGTATTTTTTTTTAACATTGAGATTTATTTTATTTTTATACCGTTAAGGTGGAAATCAAGCATTAAGCCCGACTGATGGCAAGCGGTTACCAGGTTCACCAGAGGGATAACTTACAAGTTACCCATCCTCAACGAATTATTAATTAACGATAACTAAACATTGTGCTAATAATACAATTGATTAACTGCAGCTGCTTGGCACCGGCCAAAACGTATCGCTGGTTATATTAATACTCTCACAGCGTCGTAATGAAATCGAAGTGTCACGTCACCAAGTTAGTTGGGGGTTTGTGCGTCGCGAGCTCGCTGTTCGCACCGGGGTTGGTTTGGCGCGCATCCCCTGGCGCAGGTCAGCGACAGTCCGCCCGCACTCGCCGCGTCTCGCACACGTCTCTCGCACACCGCAAACAACATGGCTGTTAAGTAAGATACAACCTTTTGAGTACACGTGCAGTGCATTATCGTTGAGTATCACTGTGTCGCTGCCTGCTGAAGATAATCCGGTGAGTTTGTTTTGCAGAGCAGGTAGACGGCTGCCGGTCGAAAGATGGCGCTGCCAACCGGCGTCCGTATTGCGGCTGTTATCGTTTTCCAACTTTTCACAGAAAGTTGTTTGTTATATAAGTAAATATATATTTTTTTTGTATATACGTACGTTTGGTTAATGTTGTAATAATGTATTGCAAAATTTTAGGATGTTTAGTTTTAGGTATTTCGTGTATTGAGATTGAAGTACATATATATTTACTTCTTTATCATTAATGTCTTGATTTTGTTCCGTTTTGCGTTGCTTATGTAAGAAAAAACATTGCGTACATATGTACTTTAAAAAGGTTATTAAAGCAAAACGAAAAATTTTAATTTGTTAGTGTATCTAGCAAATAGATGGATTGAAAGTTTACAGCTGCCCTGGATACATGGTACGATAAATTATGTAGAATTCTCTTGAATAAAACTGTTTTTGTTTCATGATTCTGTCAGGTCAAATGAGCAGCGGTGTCCGTCGATACCTGGTGTAGGTTGTCGCTAAATGGGCTTTGTTCTACAAAAACAAAAAATAACTTCTCACATTAAGATCAAATTTTTCCTCTTTCCGAGTTATGTGTATATAGTATGAGTCTGAATGTATTTATCTTATGGCTTAGGGCGACTACTTATTTATGAATTACTAAGATTTTACTGTATCACGTATTATAGGCAGAGAGAGTAAAACGCCAGTTCTCTCCAGTCGTATAGGTCTGCTTAGGTTCATCTTCATGCATTAGTCGCTTTATAGATGCTGCTAATCTGTGTCTAAAATTTATGTTTTTATATATAATATATAATAATATATCCTCACGCCTTCCCATAAGGGTCCCCGAAGGGGTAGGCAGAGGTGTATAGGTAATACCCACACACCCACTTTCCGCCAGAGGTATATTAGGTGCCAACGTGACAGATGGCGAGTCCATCGCCGTTACTCAAGCACGACTATACATACGCCTTTTGAATTTCTTCTCAGACGTATGCGGGTTTCCTCTCGATGTTTTCCTTCACCGTAAAGCTCGTGGTGTGACTAATCACTGTACTTAAGTTCAGAAAAACTCATTGGTACAGTCGGGATTCGAACTTGCGACCTTTGCGTCGCAGGCAACTGCTCGAACCACTCGGCCACCACGGCTCAATGTTTTTATATAGATATAAATTTATACCTACATATCATCACACCGAATCCCTATTGGGGTAGGCAGAGAGTATAGAGCGCCAGTTCTCTCTAGACTTATATATCTCTTTCGCTTCGTTTATTTATTTATCAGTCTCTTCATATATGCTCGTCGGTTTCGAGTACTCTCGACGTTCCCGTCCCTTGGCGATTTATATATATATTAAAATAGAGCATATTTGTTTTTCTGTTGAATTTTCACGTTAATGCGCAGTAGAAAAACGTAATATTTGTGTCTGTGGCCTATAAGAAAGAAGAAACCGAGGTGCGTTGTGATATAACTCTGTACTATTCGATTAATTACATCATAGATATAGAGAAAAGTTTTGTTGCGGCCGCTACAGTATAGGTGACAGAGACTATAATTTATAGACCAAGGATTTGATATAATTAATTTTTCACAAACTTTCGCGTTTTTCGTAATGTTTGTGCAATTTCTACTGGACTATAATATAATGATTTTTTGTGTTACAACTAGTTAGGCAATTATTGTAGTAAAAAGTCCGCTTAGTAGCGGACTTTTTACTACTTACATTTTAAACTAATGTGTAAGACAAATTGCAATTTAGATTTGGCAGAATATATTGAATGCAATAAACACTAGTAAAGTAAAAATTATGCGTCTGTTTATTCAGTCTAATTCCGCAAACTAGCTCATTAGTGATACGCCTCGGGACATTGTATAGGTGGACTAATTGAGCCTTACGTAAAGTTAGCCAAAATCAATCAGTTTGTAAAGGAGGGCCGCCCTCACCCTATCTAAACATTGTGCCATTAACCTCCTTTAGTGTTGCCGCACGCCGCGGCCCTGCTCATATGAAGGGAAATTCTGAGTATGTATTATACACGACCTCGTTACACGGCACAGCCCTAGTGAGTTGATGTGTGCATGATTTTAAATTATTGCAATCTCTTATTAGCATTTGGTTTGGAATTGCTTATTGCTATAAGTACTTAGGCAGAGAAGGTAGAGCTCCAGCTCTCTTACTTATCTCTTTCGCTTCTTCCACATTCATCAGTCATTTCGTAAATGCTCGCCGTTTTCGAGTACTCTTTATGTTTCGGTCCTTGTGTGTCCGATCCATTTGATTTATCCTCCCTGCCTACCCCATTAGGGTCTCTGCGTAAATTATTGTATGTATAAAGTCCTTCTTGTTCAATTATGCTCGTTGTAAAATAATACTTTGAATGGCTATAACGGAATAAATATTGCTAAAATACTAAAAATCTAATATTGCTATTAATAAGATTAATATGCTTTAGAAGAAAATTTATATTTATATGGTAAAGTATGAACAGGGCGCGCGTGGGTTTTACACGAGTCTTGATATTCTTGCAAAATTAGAATAAGCCCACGCCATTAATATTCCTATAATAGACTTCGAGATCGAGATTCTCTCAGAGAATTGTTCAAGGAAATTGTCATATTGACTGTACCATGTCAATACATATTCCAAAATGTTATATGTTAGAAAGAATATTGTAAAGTTTAAGAAAAATAGCGACTTGCATACTGTGAATACACGGAACAAAGATAAACTCCATGTTCCCACAGCTAGATTACACAAAACTAGGAACTCATTTGTCACTCAGTCGTTAAAAGTAAATTGATTCAAAAGGATTATTATAAAACATCAGATTATTTTAATGATGGCCATGCATGGCAATGAATTGCTCCTCTTTTATAAAGTTTATATATGTAACTTTAATCTTTTCTACCCCTACGTAAAAGGGAACAAATGTTAAAAAGCAAACCGGGGAGTTTGTTCCGCCGTTTCTTCTCCTGGCAGATATTTTTTCTTGGAAACGGTGGTAACTTTGGTAACCTTAGTTTATATTAAATATGTGACGTTAAATAAGTGTTCCCTGTGTCCCGTTACGTTGAATAAAATATTTAGATTTTTTGATTTTTAGACTGAGTTTTTGATACAAAGGGAGACACATCCTTATTTTCACATACTCAACACACATTTTAACTAACATGGATATATCTGGGCTTTGTATGTATATATGTATAAGTGTTAATATTAATACCACGTGGGAACTGAAAACACCTTGACGCAGGCTAATTGTTCTGAAGCCTGGAATCGGTTCTAAGAAGTCTTAATGGGTGTTAATATTCTTTTTTATTCAAAGATAATATTTATTGTGGAAATAAACATACCTACACATGAAATGGAACGAAAGTGGTTTGTAAAAAGGTGGTCTATGTTAAGGTGGTAAAGTGGTCTAGGGAAAACTAGCGTTTACTTACTCTGCCAACCCCTATGTATATATAAAACATGTATGTATTAGTCCACCTTATAATCTATCTCTGTGCCAAATTTCATCGCTTTCCGTTCAGTAGTTTTTGCGTGTAAGAGGAACAAACATTCTCACAAACTTTCGCATTTATAATATTAGGTTGGTTAGTTAGTGTTAAAAAAACTTATCAAACATATTTATTTGAATAGGAAAAGAGCAACATCAATGAGTATTTTGGAAGGCAACATAAACGCTATTAACATATTAATTACTGTAAGCAAATGTTTGTATGTTCAGAGTTTCCAAGATGTTTTCCTTGCCACGTAGACGAGTACTTTGACAACCTCCCACCGCCACAAGTTGAACATTATACTGGTGAGATAGTTTAATTAAAATTACATACAATATTTGGGACGCAAATTTACTTTAGAGACAATTTATAGTAACTTTAGGAATTGCATATAAACAATTGTGTTGCTCTGAAAGAAAATGATTTTCTTTTAAAATCACACAAACATTGCTTAAGACCCTTTGTATCTTATGTATCATGTCGCCTTTCGACAAGGGTCTCGGAGGGATAGGCGGAGGTATTCGGCGCCTGTGTTCCAAATGGCATACATACATGACGCCCACTCCCTCACGTCACGAGTCAAGTGCTAGTAAAGTATCACATTAGAAATTACACCAACACTAGCTACAGTTTCGATGGCAAACCGAATAACTATGTATAAACAGTCGGTAAGAATATCTTCTACTAGCTTATGCCCGCGGCTTCGCCCGCGTGGAAAGAGCAACATACATATTTTTGCCTTTATAATATTAGAGCTTTGAATCTTTCGGGATTCAAATGTAGCCTAGGTCTTAATCCTGGGTATAAGCCATCACCATAAAAAATATCAGTAAACCGGCTTTTTTCAGTCGTAAAATTGTTTTTTTTTTCAATAAAAAGTATCCTATGTTATACCTACAGGAATATGTGTACAAAGTTTCGTGATGATCGGTTTAGTAGTTTTTACGTGAAAGCGTAACAAACAAACTTACATTCACATTTATAATATTAGTAAGGATATCGAATAATGTACAAATCTGTTTATTTATTTTAACTGAAACGAACCTGAAAAAACCTGAAAACTGACCGATTTAGCTGAAAGTTGAAATGGTGATAGCTTATAACTAGGAATACGACAAAGGCAACTTTTTTTTTATACTGAAAAATTCAAAGTTCTTATATTATAATGTATGGTGCTCTTTCACGGCATAGCGGCTGAACCGATTCTAGCAGTAAAATTTCCAAAACTACTTTTTTGAACTCCACGCGGGCGAAGCCGCGGGCAGAACCTAGTTTATTATATTTTTAATTTGCTGGACGCTCATTAGACTAAATACAAATTTATAAGTGAATTTGTGTATAATTCTTGTGGGAAATAGATTTCTATAAAATCTTTTTATAAAAGTTTCCAAGTGGACGTCCTCTTATAGCTTTCTGGGCGCAGAACCCTAACGGAAGACATTCAACTTTTATATCTCCTTTGGCATGATATTCAGGATAAGTTATAATCAATATTCCCAAATCTTTTCACCCGATTGGGCGCGGTGAGAGGCGAGATTTATTTTTCATATCTCTGGGTTTATGCTTATTGGATTTATTTTTTCATCTCTCTCTGTTTATTTGTGCGGGAATATTGATATAGATATATTTGTTGCAATACTGTTGTGTGGCGTGTGTACAATGTACAATGGCGACCGTCCGGTCTAAATGTTCTCAGAGCTCTAAATTGCGAAGCTTAAGACCGCAGGTCCGATTCCCGCTGAGGGCACATAATTGTGTACCTTAGTCTTGTATGCCCTGTATATTATTTATATATCTTTTTTATATGTATGTTTAGTCCATCGACGATCATCATATCATCACGCAGAGTCCGTAACGGGGTAGGCAGAGAGTATAGAGCGCCAGTTCTCTCTAGATTTGCATACCTCTTTGTTTTCGTCCACATTCTTGCTCGTCGCATAATACTAATAATAATGATGAAGTCATTAACAATTTGCTTATTTAAAACATGATTATATCACCAACCAATACATTTAACCCCGAGTTGGCTCATTGCTACGATGCTACGGCGTAGGCGTGCTACGAAGCTCCATCCGTAATGATTTTCATTGCGTAACACAGCTACGTAAGCCATCGCTTTATTGTACCGCCGTATTAATGGCTTTATTACCATGGTAACCATTGGTATATAGCCTAATACCCGTATATATTATATTATTGTGTAATTTGCTAATGTCAGAATTATTGAGCGCCAATTAACTAAATATAAAATTACTGTTACCACCATTTCCAGCCCAGCCCAGCTTTTAAATGACGATGATGAGAAATTAATCAATCAATATATTTAAAAATAAACCCTATCCACCTACGTTTAGAGATAATATTGACTTCAAAGGGGTAAACAGTGAGTTGCTCTTTTCCAAACTACGCGATGGCTAGTCGCGTCACGCCACGCCTGCCGACGCCATCATTAATACACTGTCTCAACTGAGGTGACACTGCATTAAGTAAAGTGGTTTTACTTAAACGTTACGTTGTTTGATCGAGCGGGGATTGAGGTCTTAGTAAATAACGCCAAGAAAATCACTACTTTGTCATGATGTCGTACTTCAAGATATTGCATATGTTGGTATACGAAGATTTATACAAATTCACGCAGTGTCACGTTGTCACGTTGACACCTAAATGCGGCTCCAGCAAAAGAGACTGTTCTTACGGGACCTTTGTGGAGTGCCCTGATGATATTATATATAAATTATACTTCGGGAAAATTGTGGCAATGCCTGAGGATACATTACAAAAACTTGCAAATGTATAGTTGTGTTATGGACTCGCCATCTGCCACGTTGGCACTTTAATTCTCATTTCGTACTAATGAAGGGGTCGAACTATGATAACGGTCGATCTTTTCTCTACCACTCGTTTTACAAGTGTGGCTGAAGGGTAGAGATGGAGGTGTTACAATACCCTCTCGTCACCGGACCCATAAATGGCTAATATATATAATAAGCACAACTATACTTACACGTCATTGAATTACTTCTCAAGCTTTCCCTTCAATGTATAGCGTTAGTTGAGACATAATATTTGGATTACATACAGTCTGAAATCGAACACGCAATCTTTACGTATGTTAAACATACTTATCGATTTACCTAACCTTCTGTTGCAAGGCGTGTCACGCCGGGTACGTTAATTACCGGCCGAACGCCCGGCCCCGCCATTATGTGGGCTAACATTGTTTGAGAACGCTCTGGTAGCCGACGGGATTATCATGTGAGAAACCAATCAGTGCCAGAACTTGGGAGGATCACTCATTGAATTAATAGTAGAACGCCGTCGTGCAACTTGTCATATGCTTACGTATCTTCAAGCCGGGAAGGTTCGGAAAGGAAAAAGGAATCACGGAGGTCATATAATAATATAATCACGGAGATATATTTAGGAGCGAACCCTACAAATGTCGAGTCAACTGCCGTTTTTCGAGCACCATATGCTTTTAATTAATTTTTGACGTATCCAGGTCTCAAGTCTTATTGTGTTTGCTGAAAGTACCTACTCCACATTTAATGTATGTTAGTAATGCAATAGTCTCTAGGTGTCGCTAACCGCTTATTATGCGTTGGCGGGCATGTATGCGTTTTTTCCAGCTTCATAGTTTATTCAAGCTATGTGTATATGATCTACCTAATTTGTCGTTTTGTATTTTTCAGGTAAGCACCAGCAGCAAGCAAGCATTAAATTCAGGTTATTTTAATGCTATTATTGTTTCATTGTCGATGAAGGAAAACATCGAGAGGAACCCTGCATACGTCTGAGAAGAAATTCAAAGGCGTATGTATAGTCGTGCTGGAGTAACGGCGAATGACTCGCCATCTGTCACGTTGGCACCTAATATACCTCTGGCGGAAAGTGGGTGTGTGGGTGTTACCTATACACCTCTGCCTACCTCTTCGGGGACCCTTGTGGGAAGGCGTGAGGATATATTATTGTTTCGTTGTCGAGAACAAAACGCTTCAATATTTTCAGCACGACAAAGTTGGTGTGAAATTCCTCAAAGTTCGTAGCGTTCGCTACGAGACACGTAGTCGCGTAGCACTTGACTACGTCCGCTTGTTTATCGTAGCAAGTTTGCTGACAGTTTGGTCGTGTGTTGGGGAGTGGCTCGCAGCTTTATGCACTTTTAAATCTCATATTTTCAAAGCTGACTCCGTGCCGACATCTCATTTTTAATGTGCCTTGTTTTGTCTACATTACAAGCCTCGTGTCGGGGTCAGATTATGCTGACATTAGATACTTTCATACGATATCTGAGTGGAAATAGAGATGCTTATTGAATATTAATGGATGTGTGAATTTGGTAGTGCGGTATTGTGAGGGTAAAGGCGTAAAGTACCTAGTGCCTAGAGCGATAAGATTTTTTAGGGTCCTTTCTTAATTTTAATAATTGTTATGTAATATATTAGAATAGAATAGAATAGAATAGAATATTTTTATTTCAGACCGGAGTCCATAGGGTTAGTAACAAATTTTAACTTAAATTCTAGTGTTAGTAGGTTACAGACACATAAATATGTACAATTAAATTTCGGTATGGAGCCGCATCCACCTCCGCAGCATCGGGGAATCCCACCGATCTATTATATCTATATTATATGTCATGTTAAAAGAGAATGTTTAACTGAAAATAATGTAATTTATGAATTGTTAATAAAATATGATTACCTAATACTTATTTCCCAGCTTCGCCCGGGTGAAAAAGTAAAATTTCCTGAAACACGATCGCAGCGCCACCTATCGGGTCCAATTGTTATGTAAGCTATCCTTTCTTTTAAGTTGGATCAAACTGCATACGGTGTACAAATTTGATTGAAATCGGTTAAGTAGTTCAGGAGCCCATCGTGGACTTGATTGCCATAAAAAAGGTTATAGTGAGTCAATCTTAAAAGATAGACAAATGCTGTCGCGGACTTTTTTTTTAAACCTTTAAAGAGGAACAATTCCCTCATACATGATATATTCGTAACTTAAACCGTTTACGCAGCGCACGCAACGGAAGCTCTCAAAAAGGAATATTTTTTCCCGTTCTGGCAACATTATTCATTTATGCTTCGCTCCTATTGGTCGTAGCGTGATGTTATATAGCCTAAAGCCTTCCTAGAGAAATGGACTATCCAACACCAAAATATTTTTTCAATCCAACCGTTCCTGAGATTAGCGCGTTCAAACAAACAAACAAACTTCAACTTTATAATATTAGTATAGATTAGTATAGATGTGGCCAATCGTATATGAATTAAAATGTAAAGCCGTTTCTATAGCATTTCTGAACAATATTAAAAGATAAACCTCACCACGAAACCATTACCCTGTCTCCGTGTCGGCCCTCGATAATAACTAACCCATTATTCCGCACCAACCACCTGCCGTGCATTACATTTGCACAAAGAGAGACAGGTAAGGGACCGTTTTAAAACACATTACCTTGCAGCCGAGACGACTCCGTAACGACATTTGGATCGCGCAGTACGTCGTCGCGTAATGAGTTTTTGTTTTGGTGCTTTTAAAAATGTGACATACTTTTTATGTAAAGGATATTGACTAAAGTATAGGCAGAGTACACACGAGAATACACGGTGTGAGTACTAGCAACACTCTAGACTTACACCCTTCTTTCGCTTTGTCTACATTCATCAGTCTCTCCATACATGCGTAGTATTGATCGTGCGTAAGGTTAGTACCTTCGCTCTTAGTCCTCGCCTTGCCACGAATGCTCATACGTTCTGTTCTCTCTGTATAGATGTAATCCTCAGCCAATTATCTCCCCTTCAGCGGTACGTAGTCTTACCTGAATGTATAAAGATAACGACCCCGCGTTGAGCCTTTCGAGCGAGTCAAGTGCTTGGGAAAATAATGACACGGATTGCGCGTCTTGCGACTTGACTTTTAATACAGTGCACTGCATGATAAATACTCACGCATTCCCAAGAGGGTGCTGAAGGGGTAGGCAGAGGGTTGTAATAACGCACCCTATTACCTGCTAACGCCAGAGATGCGGACAGCATGCTTATTTGCATACACAAAGCGATATATTCCAAGCGAATAGATGATATTGTGTCACCTCTGCCTACTCTTTCGACACTCTTGTAAGTATATGAGAAGATATATAATAAGTATACATTATTTTATTTATTTATTTAATATTTAAGCCTTGGTGGCCGAGTGGTTCGAGCAGTTGCCTGCGACGCAAAGATCGCAAGTTCGAATCCCGACTGTACCAATGAGTTTTCTGAACTTAAGTACAGTGATTAGTCACACCATGAGCTTTACGGTGAAGGAAAACATCGAGAGGAAACCTGCATACGTCTGAGAAGAAATTCAAAGGCGTATGTATAGTCGTGCTTGAGTAACGGCGATGGACTCGCCATCTGTCACGTTGGCACCTAATATAACTCTGGCGGAA
>JACCPG010001147.1:0-25703 GCA_016069955.1 Drepana arcuata | reverse complement strand
CACGCCAGTTGATTTGCGAATCTCTTCATTGCGGATTCGATCTAATATCGTTACGCTGCACATTTTTCGAAGAGATCGCATCTCGACCGCATTCAAGCTATTTTCATACTTCCTCTGACATACCCAGGATTCGCTGCCATACAATAAGGTAGGTACCAATATCGCGTTGTGGACAGCAACTCGAGCATTCTTGCTCAGACTTTTACTGCCCATCAACACCGACATGGCTCCATACTACTTTGTGTAATATTAACAAATGTGCTTAGTGAACGAAACTGCTGGGTAGTGCTAGTGAAATATAGTCTAACAACTATTATGATAGAGAGAGATATTGCAGAACTTTTAAGTAGATAAGGCCACTAAACTATTTTTTTTTCTTCAATAAAAACGTATTGTATTCCGCGGTACCAAGGAAAGAGGTTGATAAATTTGGTCTGATCCAACTAAGTGCCTAAAACTGTATTAAGTGGGCTTATAATTTGGCCGTAATTGCACTTTGTCGTGATGACTGAACGCAAAGTTGACGCCTTTCAGTCAGCCCCGCCCTTTCCTTTCACGCCTTAAGCCATATGGCTGAACGTAAATACGGCATGATATGGCCTAAATATATTATAATATTTACATTAGATGTATGCAAAATGGAGAAACTGCGAAGTTTTCAGTCGAAAGTAAATATCTAAGAAAAACATCGAGTGGAAACCTGCATACGTCTGAGAAGAAATTCAAAGGCGTATGTATATTCGTGCTTGAGTAACGGCGATGGACTCGCCATCTATCACGTTGGCATCTAATATACCTCTGGCGGAAAGTGGGTGTGTGGGTATTACCTATACACCTCTGCCTACCCCTTCGGGGACCCTTGTGGGAAGGCGTGAGGATATATATAACTTTTTCAGTAGTCGTAGTCAAATTATTCTATGATGTCGTTTCACACCTCAATAATTGCGGAATTGGTGATAATAAAGTTATTTTTTATCGCTATGTTAATCTAAGCACATTAGGTCGAAGGGCATCGTGGCGTGAGCGAGGTCACATCGACCCTACATTTGTATCGATGAATGAGGCAATGTGGTTCTGTGAATACCCTATATATTATTGAAGGCTTAGCTCGGCTATTCATTTCGAAGAAATATTGTTTGGTCCAGAATTGGTCTGTCAATATTTATTAACTCATTATACTTTCACTCACGTAGGAGCCGTAGTGACGGAGGGGTTTAGTTAGTAGGGAGAGTACACATAGATTACAAGTTCTAATCCTGACTGTACCAATGATTTTTTCTGAACTTTAAGTACAGTAATTAGTCACACCACGAGCTACGGTGAGAGGAAACCTGCAGACGCTTGAGAAGTATTTCAAAGGCTCTTCATCTGTCACGTCTGGACCTAAAATATAACATCCTCACGCCTTCCCACAAGGGTACCCGAAGGGATAGGCAGAGGTGTATATGTAGTCGCCACACACCCACTTTCCGCCTGAGGTATATTAGGTGCCAACGTGACAGATGGCGAGTCCATCGCCGTTACTCAAGCACGACTATACATACATACGCCTTTTGAATTTCTTCTCAGACGTTTCCTCTCGATGGTTTCCTACACCGTAAACCTCGTGGTGTGACTAATCACTGTACTTAAGTTCACAAAAACTCATTGGTACAGTCGGGATTCGAACTTGTGAACTTGAACTTGTGTCTACTACCTAAAATTTGCTGTTCAAAATAACTTTTTTTTATATTTAGTTATTTATTAAAGGACCAAAAACATATTGTACTAAATACTTTAATACCTGAATACATGAAACAAGTATCACTTTGCCGGATATTAGAAACAACACGACTGTCATTATGCCTAACGCCCTGTAACAGTATGTAAACATTATTTCTTATTCACTTCATAATTATACACTACTTCTAGTAATCTATAGAATTGATTAACAATGCTATTGATTTTCCGAGCAGACCTTTCAATTATTCAACCACTGATCACAACCGAGCGTACATGACACAGAAGTGGTATTGATCCGGGTCCGCTTAGAAGTTTTAATTGAATCCAAAATAAATGTTACCCTGAAGCTAAGAAACGATAGACTAATTAATAACCTCAAAAATCTCGAGAAACTGTTATTAATCATGAAGTATGTTCATGATTATGTATTTACGCCAGTACCTAAGCCGATTCGATGCGGAGCGCATGTCGCCCGGCGCAATCCACAACACTGGTGAACCCGACGTGATGCACAATCTCTAATAAGAAAATGAGGTTCGCTTGTCCGCGTTTCATACGAAATATTCAGTACACTACAAATCAGAAGCTCAAAGACGGGAGCGTAAAGACTACTCGAAACCGACGAGCATGTATGAAGTGACTGATGAATGAGGACGAAGTGAAAGAAGTATGTAAGTCTAGAGAGAATTGGCGCTCTACCCTCTCTGCCTATCCCCTTAGGGACTCGGCGTATCGATTTGCTTGTATGTACAAAGTATGTTGGTATAATATACAAGCGAGTCATCACACCACGAACTTTGCGGTGAAGGAAAACATCGGTAGGTGTATGAATATGTATGTATGTAGTCGTGTCTGAAGAAACAGCGATGAAGTCGCCTTATGTCACATTGGCACCTAAATATATTAATTTTAATTAATTAATTAACTAATTATTATATATCTGGCAAAAACTTTTGTGTGGATACTACACACTTCTGCCCATCCTTGTAAGGCTTGAAGAAATATTTGATCGGTAATGTGGCTATCAATGTATGAATGAAAATGTACTATGTACATAAACATTGAGTCTCTCATGGGACAGCAGAGAGAGAGAGAGAGAGTAGGAGAATATCTACACTTATAGCATGTAGATATTAGAGTAATAATAATTGATCTAATCAAATTTCCTCTTACTTCCGCAGATCCTACCAAAATGGGAAGCAGTCAAGACCGGCACTATATCCTTCAAATTCCGTACGAACGAACCTAACGGCCTGATACTCTTCAACATGGGAGCCAAACCCCCAAGGGTAGGTTGCACGGTAAGGGGTGAAGCTTTTGGGGTCCAAAATTAACTAATGATTCAAATCCTACAATCATCACCAATCATTCACAAAAACATCGAGCAATGCTTTATTTGGGAATTGTATTCGGTTATATTATTATAATAGTCGGTTATATAGTTATTGTATTCCGTTATTGAAATTGGTAGATTTGGTATTCATTCATATTTTAATATGGAGTTTCGGTTACCTCCTCTCTTTGCAGGCAAGTTCTACATACATAGCAAGCTTAGGCTTAGAGTGGGGAATTTTAAACGACCTTGAACTTCTCCCACCAGAAATACTCTTTGGTAGGCTTCTGGACACAGGTCTGGCACTGAGCGGTTTCAAAACAAGACAATTCGCAATCGCTCAAATTGCGAAAAGATCGGAAATGTTTTGCCAAGATTTTAGATGCTCCACTTTTCAGTCAATTCTCGTCTCCGAGCAGAATTTATGCTAATTTTAAATACTTTGGGATAATTCCACACAAACTGACACAGTCTCAAATGAATTAAAGCTTGTAGTTACTATGGTAACTAGACAAAGATATATAAAGGCGTACATATATAGAGACAGTTATACATAAATACATATATCATCCAAGACTAAGGTCCAATTACTGGTGCGCGGCACACTAATATTTGACCTCAGCGGTAATCGAACCTGCAACCACAAGCTTCGCAGTTAGGAGCTCTAACCACTAGACTGGCCGGAATCAGCCGGCATAACCCTGAATAAAATATGTATTTGAAATATCTCAACTGTCAACTGTTTGCATTGGTTAGATTAAGGTTCGTTTCAAATATAACAAAAACCGTGCAATTCCCAACAAGTCTCATTGGATAAACGAAACCTTGGATAAATAATCCGCGGACTTTTGGTAACGTCACTAACTTTATTAAATATCGCCAGCTTGTAATATAAAGGGCCAGATTTAACATCTGGCGTTTCATTAAGTTATCCATTGAGACTGCTGCATGGTAATAAGAAGTGTTAAGTGACAATTTAAGGGGAATTTGTGTACGTAACCTTATAAAGTTTCACCCACTTGGATGTCGAATGATATTGTTTATGTTTGCACAGAGTAGTCCTCTCAGCACTACACCAGAGAGTCCTGGCACTGACAGAGCTAAGGTTGCACTGTATTCGGTTAACGAAAAAGTTTCCTTTCAATTGATTTGTGCATATATGTTTTATGAAAGCAGTAGATTTATATATTAAGGAAAATCAGACACAAGGTTTTTACGCGAACATATAAAAACACAAACGTCGACTGTTTTCGTGCAATATTGGTCACTTTTTTATGTATGAAAATAAACTCGAAGGTATATTTGAAAGATATTTACATCAAGTTTTTTTATACCACAAGAGTGGCATAGGGTCCCACCTGATAAGAAGCGGTTATCATAGTATACCGAAGTATCACTTGCTCGTTGCTACTGTGTCCGGAGTGTGACAATAAGTTGCAACTTGAATTTGTCTAAAATCTTTTTTAACACTGGAAAAATCTGCAAAGTTTCCATATTACCTTTTAATATACCTATAGGTAGGTTAAGTTTCGTATAAAGACGACTATTAAAAATCACGTTAGGGTCTATAACGAAGGCTTTATATATCATACCTACACAGATTCGCACCCTGTTTTGCATTTGTTTTATTCACAACAATTTTCGCTTTTCTTCGTAGATAAAAGATATATTATTAAAAGAATTTAAAACGCTTTTCTTTCGTTCACCTGCAACACAAAGATTGCAAATTTGAATCCCGACTGTCCTGTTATTCTACACTTAAGTACAATTATTAGTCACCCCACGAGTCTTACGGTGAAGGAAAACGTCGAGAGGAAACATGCATACGTTTGAGAAGAAATTTAAAGGCGTATATATAGTCGTGTTTGAGTAACGGCGACGGACTTGCCATCTGTCACGCTGGCACCTAAAATATATCTCCGACGGAATGTGGGTGTTTGGTATCGCCTACACACCTCTGCCTACCCCTTCAGGGACTCTTATTACTATGTTTTTAAAGTAGATTTCAGAATTGTTATTTATAATTGCTAGGTTAAATAGAACAGTTATCATTAAGTTAAACTATTTATTGTCTGAAATACTATTCATACAATTTTCAATTCTAGGGACATTTACATAAAATATTCAGTTATCCATAGAAAGTCAGTAAAATAATATTCGATTATCTTATCATTCAATCAACGACATTCAAGAAAGCATCCAATTGCATCATAAATAAGGTTTACATTTGCATGTCTAGAACCGTAGCAAAGGTTAGAAATCAAATATTAACTTTTTAAACTTGCATGCCACATGCAGTGACGGGTGGTATTTTCATTCGTTTCTGAAGCTCGGTATATTTTATCGATTTTGTTCTATTCTTACTTTAAATAGAAGTTAATTTTCTTTAACCTTGTACTTAAGTTTCTAGGATAAACGAACGTAATATTGCACAAAGTTTCAAACCTCCTTTACGCATGTTTAAGATTTGACCTAACTTTTCGAAATTCGCGAGCGACGAGTGAGACGGATTACAAAATAGTGAAGTGCATAAAATTAAAAAAAAAAAATTCTACCACAATGGTGGCAAGTAAGAGTATAATCTGTCTGATGGTAATGTTACCAATAATAAGCACCTTGCCAAGGGGAAAGGGTTGTTATATTGTGTTGTTAGCGTGGTGGCGTTGGTGTGATAGCTTTATAGCTAATATTATGTAAATGTATGTAAGTTAATCGTTCATCGACCTACATATAAACAGCTCTAGCTGTCTGAGTAAGGAATTTCAGAGGTAAGTTACCGATTCGAGTAGGTAAAGTAAATTTAAAATTTAGGATATATTTGTAAGAATAAAATATTACTATTACAGGATTTTAAATTAAGTAATTAATTCAGAATAATAAAAAATCATAATAGTAGATTCAGAATACTCACTACGCAGTGAGAAAACCAGAAGATAGTTTTACAAATAGGATGGCTAGGTGGCTTTTAAGAAAATACGCTTCTCAAAAGTATTAGATGTTAGATAAAATGCTTTTCAGAACAAGTATTCATTTTCTTTGACCCGCACCGTTTTTCAGGCGGACCTCTTCGCAGTGGAAATGCTGAACGGCTACATCTATGTCCACGTGGACCTCGGCTCTGGTGGGGTCAGGGTGAGAGCGTCCAGGCGACGGGTCGATGACTCCCATTGGCACGAGTTCTTGCTAAGGAGGAGCGGCAGGGACGGGAGGGTTACCGTAGATGGGGCTAATGCGGAATTCAAGACTCCTGGTATGTTCCTTTTAACATTAATGAATTTGTTATTACTTCACAACTTACCATAATAGTCCCTGAAGAGGTAGGCAGCGGATAATAACATAATTCATTGCCAACGTGACAAATGGCGAGTATAGCGCCATCTCACCTGCACGACTATATATACGTCCTTGAATTTATTCTCCTCACGATATTTTCATATTTTTCTTCAACGTAACGTTTGTGGTTTGAGAAAATACTGTACTTAAGTAAGAGAAAAAGTCGTTAACCAATTGGCGCATTGACCAATGAGGTTCGGACCTGCAATTATGACTTTGAAAGTTCCAAGACCAGTTTAATACCAATCTTACTGATTGGCCACGGCATCGTTATGTATTTCTTTGTAGTATTAGTAATTAATCTTTCGAGTCCCAAATGTTATATTATTTGCAGTATGCACAAACCTAACAGAAAATAAACATATAAATTTCAGGAGAATCAAACCAGTTAGAGCTAGACGGCCCGCTCTACGTGGGGGGTCTAGGATCAGAGTACTCTGCATCACGAACACCGGCAGCTCTTTGGACGGCAGCTTTGAGACAAGGCTTCGTCGGATGCGTTAGGGATTTGGTGCTAAATGGGAAACCGCAAGATTTAACTGCTTATGCGAGGCAGCAGGATTCAGGTAACTTTGGGTATTCGAAAGGCAAAGGAAGAATGGGTCATTTAAAAAGACGAGCATATAGTGGCTAGGAAGATTTCATCACCATTATTGTTACTTTAGACTTGCTTTGAGAAAACTTGATGATCACCCTGAAAGTGTGTTGGGCAAGTTGAATGTTATATTGTAGGTACATTAAACTTGCCCAACTTGTTGAGGCGTTATTATATGTATGTACATATAATCACGCCTCTCTCCCGTAGGGGTAGGTAGAGACCTACCCCTCGCTTCGTCCACTTTCATTATTCCTTTCATACGTGATCTTTGATTTAGGGTACTCTTGTCCTGGCCTTTTTTCAAGACGTCCCTAATTTGGTCTAGAAACGCCCGCCTAGGTCTACCCCTTCCAACACTTTCATTCACACTCGCCTTATACACTTTTTTCGTCAATCTTCATTCATTCGGTCGACATGGCAAAAGCATCTCAGCATACCTTTCTCAATTTTTGTCACTACATCTAATTTATATAATGTTTAACCATAACATGTTCATGTTCTAGCATCAGTTCGGCCGGCATGCCATGTCCTAATGAAGCAGTGTGTCAGCTCACCCTGTCAGCACGGTGGGACTTGCTCCGAGGGTTGGAATCGACCATTGTGCGACTGTTCTTCTACTAGCTACGGAGGTCCAACTTGTGGAAGAGGTACAGATCATTGAATTTTGAGTAGCCGTTACCGTAGCATAAAACTTTCAGCACATACGCTTCAAGTTAAAATCAAAATGTGTAGTTGGTATTGTAATACACCCGTTATTCTTTCTGCAAATTGTCGCGAGTCCCCATAACAAGGGATATGAATTCCCTGTTGACGTTTCTTAGAGAGTATGGAGTTCTTCAAGATAAGATTGCAAGCGTTCATGGGTGGTGGTAACCGGTTACCATCAGGCGGACAGCATGCGTGTTTGTTGCTTGCCCTCAGGTGCATAAAAAAAATCAATTAAAATATTACCTCAAAATTTTTCGTATTTATACGTTTAGGTCACACAAAATTGCCCAAATCATATGTTAGATCTACTTATGGTGATGAAATGTAACACTTACTTGAAAATATTCTTCCAGAATCCCCAACAATATTCTTCAATGGCAGCCAGCACTTGACCGCAGCGTTGGGCCCTGAGCACGTCACTCAGACGGAGGAGCTGATGTTCCGCTTCAGGACTACCAAAGCTGGTCTGCTGCTTAGGACAGCTTCGGAACATTCTGCAGATAGGATTGAGCTGGCCGTTGCTGCTGGAAGAGTTCGTGCTAGTGTCCGGCTGGGGGATAGAGAGAAGGTCGGTTAAGGTTATAAGCTATCATGGAGTTCTTCAAGAAGGGTCGAAAAAGTCAAGCATCCTTATGAAGCGGTAATTGCTTACCGTAGGTGCAGAGCGTATTTGTTTAGTGGCATAAAAAATACAATCATATAAGTGTCTGCTTACAGTGGACTTAAACCTAACACAGCACGCTTTCCGGTCTTGTGCCAATCGCAACCATTGCATTCTAGTCCAACGATACGTATAAAGTTTTTGGATTACCTCTATTAATGGAACAGAGATAGAAAATCAATCCCCAGAACCACATGTCGTATTTCACTGTAAAGCATGGTAGCTGGAGCGAATAGTTCGGTGTGAAATATCTAATCTCCCATCAAAATAAAGGGAAATTCCTTTGTTCCGTGGTAATAAGGTTTTAAACCATTCACACGAAGAAGTGCGTGAGGTTGATCAACGCAAATCAAATTGTTATTAGAACCGATATTGTATAAACTGGTGTTACTTATTTTCTAGAATCTCTTAGCCGGCTCCAATGTAGCTGATGACAATTGGCACACGGTTCGTTTTTCGCGACGAGCGTCAAACCTCAAACTGCAGGTGGATGGGGCACAACCAGTGCGCGGTATGTTATGTACGTATGCACGGGACAGCACCCGCACAATTTTATTTTGACCCCAACGTAGTGGAACATAAGGTTGGTTTTGATTTAGCTGAATTGGTTTTACTACATGATAAAGTAAATTTGAACAAGTTGCGGCCAAGGAATAAATATCATGACAAAAAAACATAAATCAATTGTTATTGTCATAGTCAATTCAGAGAAATCAAAAATGGATTTTAAAATGTTTGAGGGTTCTTTGTGATCCCAAATAAACTGTTTTTATTTTGGTGTTAGTCGTCCTATTAGATATGTAGAATAGTCGCTTAGTTTCTATTTGTTTATAGCTGGCACTTAATATACCACCTTTCTGTTGTACGCTATTGTTTTGTACTTCTTTAACATTAATTACTTTCTCCTGTAGTGTCCTTGTGAATGTGCTATTGAGAATTTTCACAATTTTATCTTTACAAATGACCGGAACGAATTTTAGCAGGTAATCATATTTTATTAGAACGTTTAGTTTTTAAGCGAATCTGTGTTTAAATTTTTGATATTAAATATCTCTTCTAGATGCGATTGGTCTGAAAACTCTTTCTGAAGCTTGACTCTGTGTAAAATGCTAGATAAGTGTAAATAATATTTCAAGAATGGCTATTAATCAGAATCTGTGGAGCATTTACTTTGCTAGTTTTTGTTTTAATTTAAAGTCAATGTTGTGGCTAGGTGTTTGTTTGCCTCATAAAATACATGAAAATTCAAATATCAAATTTTAAATTGCAGCCGAAACGATTTTAGGAAAGGCTTCGACGTTGGAAATTTCTACATTACATCTCGGAGGTTTATTCCATCCAGAAGAGGAGATACAAATGACCTCAACGCTTCCAAATTTTGTAGGACATATACAAAAGTTTGTTTTCAACGGGATCAGATACATAGACTTGGCGAAAACTCTTGGTGTCGGTACTACAGATGAGAACAACAACATCTACGATACATCGAACATAATTTTCACAGGCACATTTGTTAAGCCCGACTCATTGAATGTATACAAATCGGTGACATTTAAATCGAAGCATACTTACGTTGGGCTCCCTCTACTAAAAGCCTACGGTAATACATATTTAGATTTCTACTTTCGAACAACGGAAATGGATGGTTTGCTATTTTACAACGGGGGCAAGAAGCAAGATTTCATTGCTATTGAGTTGGTGAATGGTCACATACATTGCGTGTTCAACCTTGGCGATGGAGTGGTGACCATGAAGGATAAGATGAAGAATTTTTTGAACGACAATCGGTGGCACACTGTGTCTGTGAGAAGGCCAACTCCTAAGATACACACGCTGCAAGTTGATGATGACTTGGAAATGCATACGACGAGTAAGTATGCTCAATTAGTTTTTCTTGAACGGTTTTAGTCACACGCTGATGTCCCAAGCATTATAAATCTGTTCTTTTTTCTCTATTTCTTTTCTCTCTAACTTGGTTGCCTGGAAGAAATCGCTTTTGCGATAAGGCCGCCTATTTGTGCGTACTACATGTTGTTCTCTGTTTTTTATGTCATCCTATTTGTTTTTGTAGATGTGTGTGTACAATAAAGGATTTAAATAAATAAATAAATAAAAATAAATATTAAGACTACAGGTCAAAAACGCCACCCATAAGACTTGAAGAACGCACTTCTCTAGCTCAATGCAATAGCAATAACCGGGTTCTTTAAGCATTCTGAGAAGCCTATAATCAACAGAGGGAGTTCATGGTCTGATTGATGATAAGCAGGTTTTTTTTTCTAGAAGCTTATTAAACTATTTTCAAGCCTTTGATTTTTTTACCGTAATTTAATGTCCATATTTGGAACGACTCTTGGAAGAAATAAAATATTGTTTTTGTTTTGGGAATTGCAACGAGTATTATTTTTCCAGGTTCTAATCTAATGCTGGAGTTAGACAGCGTGCTGTACGTAGGTGGAGTTCCTAAAGATATGTACTCAGCTTTACCTGTAGGAGTACTATCGAGACAAGGCTTTGAAGGCTGCATGTCAAGCCTAGACTTGCCAGGGGAATCACCATCGTTGATGGAGGACGCTGTTGTACCTAGCTCATCTCTTGGCTCTGGATGTGAAGGTAAGTCAAGTGATAGTATTTAGCGAGAGCGATAAAAGATTATCATTAAAAAGTGAGGTTGGTAATATAAGACAGATCAAAAAGAATATATTTCTTATTTAAATACTAGCCGTGATGCGGTTTCATCCGCATAAAATTTGTTTTCATGTGTAGTTTTTATAATAATAATAACTATAATATATCCTCGCGTTTTCCCACGAGGGTCCCCGAAGGGGTAAGCAGAGGTGTATAGGTTACCCACAGACCCACTTTCCGCCAGAGGTATATTAGGTGCCAACGTGACAGATGGCGAGTCCATCGCCGTTACTCAAGCACGATTATACATACGCCTTTGAATTTCTTCTCAGACGTATGCAGGTTTCGTCTCGATGTTTTACTTCACCGTAAAGCTCGTGGTGTGACTAATCACTGTACTTAAGTGCAGAAAAACTCATTGGTACAGTCGGGATTCGAACTTGCGACCTTTGCGTCGCAGGCAAATGCTCGAACCACTCGGCCACCACGGCTCTATTCGGTTGTTTATTTTCTGGAATAAATCATTCTATAACAAAATATCCTATTTGTTAATCCAGCTAAAGCGAAATTCGAAAGCTTTATAGAAGTTTTCTGGAAAGAGATTTTCATTCCCAAATCAAACGACTATTGACTATATTTATTTTTTTCTTCAGGACCCACCAAATGTACGCATAACGCATGCGCCAACAAGGGTGTATGCGTGCAGCAGTGGAACACATACGTCTGCGACTGCGACCTGACCTCCTTCACTGGCCCTACTTGCTATGACGGTAAGCAAACTAAATATATCTCGCCCTTACTCAAGCACGACTAAACATATGCCCATGATTTCTTCGCGAAACAACTGGCGTGAACGAGAGTGTCATTGTAAAGTTGAAGAAAGGCATGTTAAATTAGTGAGCGTTCGCGGTTACAGAATCAATAGCCTACGAGTTCGGGCCTGGCCGAGGGATCATTACGTACACGTTCCCGCCGAGCACTGTAGCCGACACCGAGACAGACCGCGTGGCTCTCGGCTTCGTCACTAGCAAGGCTGATGCTGTACTTCTGAGGATCGAGTCTTCCAACACTCAGGACTATATGCAGATGGAGATCGTGAGCTATTTGTATTTATCTACTGTATAAGTCAATCTGTTCGATAGAAGTATGTAAAACTTTAAAGCTTTTATACCCAATTTCCAACCAATACAAAAAAAACCGTGAAATATAAGCAATAAAAGCCGTTGTGGTCGCGTGGTTCGAGTTGTTGCCCGCGACACAAAGATCGCAGGTTCAAATCCCGACTGTACCAATCAGCTTTTGACCATTAGTACCGTGATTAGTCACACCACGAAAAAAATATTGTTAATAGTTGGTAAATGTAATTTAAAAAAACCTTTACAGACTTACAACCTGAGAAGAAACGTTTATATATTTACTTTAAAGAAAAAACGAAATCTAGATGTTGCCTACCTATTCAGGGCTATGATTCTTACGTGGCGTATTTAAGAGTAGGTTGTATAACGCTATTTTCATATCACTAGATCCGTGGAAATCTCTTTATGGTATACAATGTGGGGGGAGGCGACCACCCCCTGGGGGACGAGGCGGCGCGGGTGGACGACGGCGCGTACCACGTGGCCAGGTTCACCAGAAACGGAAGCCGCTCGGCGCTGCAGCTCGATAACTACGCGGTCAATATCAGACATCCACAAGGTACTTTATTAATTTACCCATAACTAGCCTTGCCATACCGGTTTCTGCTGAGTAAAATTCGATATAATTGTTTTTTTTTTCTGGAATAATAAAAAGTTTATAATTCATGTATTAATTCAGCTAACAATCTATCTTTGCGTCAAATTTCATCCAATTACGTCTAGTAGTTTTTGCTTGAAGGTGGAACAAACATGCGCACAAAATCTGGCAATCATAGTATTAGTACGATTTGAAATGTCATGTTTGCTACATATCATTAAAACTTGGGTTAGTCTGGCACTGGTTTAATTTGTGTGGTATGGTCTTAGGATTATTTTATTGCTTACCTATATTCATGTCCTTTAATACCAGTCTTCTCTCCTTAGGAGGTCAACAGTCGACGATTTTCAATAGCATGTCGACAATAACCGTGGGCGGGGGTGCTGGAGGCTCCCGGACTTTCAGTGGCGTGATGGCAGGCTTAGCTGTGGATGGGGTGCGGGTTCTAGATCTAGCTGCCGCTGGTGACCCTTCAGTGTCAGTAAGGGGCGACGCTAGAAGAGCTCACACGCCGTTAGACAGAGATATAAATCGGATGCAACAGGTGGGTAAATAAGACAGAACGATATCCCTGATGGCTTTCATCAGGTGGGCCGCATGAAGACGCCACTTAATATAAGTATATGGTATAAGAATGCACATGTACTCTCTCTGCCCACCCCAATTCTTCTTTAAATACCATACAGCCTGTCGTGTAGTACGACCTTGAGATAACGTGTATAGTATCAAGGATCAAGCCATCTATAGACCACATCAATGCTATAATCGACCTTATTCCTTCTTCCACTTGCAGACTCCTCCATCAGGCTACGGCGGTCCTGGAGTCCTGGACGAGTTAGTGTACTCGGGCGCGGGCTCTGGCTGCAGAGATGATGATGAAGACGCGTGCGTGCTCCCTGACGCCGGCTCCGGTGATGATCTCATCACCCCGGTCTACGTACCGTCTACTAGAAGGCCACCGACCAGGATATTCAATAAGGTTGATTTGAAAATACTGTTTCTGCTTCTTCTTCATAAAAAACAAAGGCCGTTCGTCTCGTGTCGTCCAGTTAGTCTCGCAAATATATGGACTAGCTACATTTTATACATTACATTTAGCATACGTTTTATAGAACCTTATAGAGCTTATTACCTCTCCGTTTGCGTAGGTTCAATCAAAAAGGTAATCCTATAAAGGTAAAATTTATTTTTTTTAGGGTCATCCGAGTGGAAAACTCATGAAGCCATGCGACGACGAGGATTGCATCGAAGGTTCCGGATCCAATGGAGAAGAGATTACAGAGCCCGAACGACCCATGACTACGTTAGTTTTGTAAAATTACTGTCTTTACCAATTACCAATTGGTCGACTATCTCAGTGGTCTCAATGATTTGATCTTTTTTTGAATTTAAGAGAGGCAGAGGGCATAACGGGTTTCCCGTTCGAATTTGGAGCTGCCCGACTGGGGCAGGACTTCCACCTTATAGAAGTCCGTAGCCAAATAATGCAATTTTTTGTGTTGTGTTCTTACGCGGTGAATAAGGTTTCCAGTAATGAGCTCCTTGGGGAGGGGGGAGGATTGTTATATTGTATTGGCAGCAGAGGGATTAGTCCCAATGTGCTGCCAACACAGTATAACTTTTCGAAAACAAAGTGGCAACGCGCAAGTCGGTATTGTTAGCGTAAATAGGCTACGGTATCCGTTTTCCATCAGGTGGGCCCCGTATGCTTGTTTGCCACTCTAGTTGTATAAAAAAAAACTAAGATTATTTGATGAATAATCATTGGTTGACTGACTGATGAATGAGAATGAAGAAAAAGAGGTCTGTCTAGACAGAACTGGTGCTCTACTCTCTCTGCCTTACCTCGTGAGGATATGTATGCATGATGTAACTGTGTTTATATGTGAGTATTAATGACGAGACCTATGACCTATTAAGAGCAGCAAAGTATTTCTGGGTTTATATTATATATCAATCAAAACGATAAAAATTACGGTAAAGTTATATCGATATTGAGGGTGTGTGAGTTAGGCAGTGTAGATTGTGAGGGTAAAACGGTAAAAGAATACGGCGGGTAATATGAACGATATAAGGTAAAATTACAAATCTGCCGTGGTGGCCGAGTGGTTCGAGCAGTTGCCTGCGACGCAAAGGTCGCAAGTTCGAATCCCGACTGTACCAATGAGTTTTTCTGAACTTAAGTACAGTAATTAGTCACACCACGAACTTTACGGTGAAGGAAAACATCAAGAGGAAACCTGCATACGTCTGAGAAGAAATTCAAAGGCGTATGTATAGTCGTACTGAAGTAACGGCGATGGACTCGCCATCTGTCACGTTGGCACCTAATATACCTCTGGCGGAAAGTGGGTGTGTGGATATTACCTATAAACCTCTGCCTACCCCTTCGGGGACCCTGTGGGAAGGCGTGAGGATATATTATTATTATAAAATTACAAATGAGATGTGTCGTCCAGGAATGCAATATCTACGGAGCGCTTGATTGGGAGCTGATTCTAGTGAGGTACCGAGCGCTAAGCCTAAGGTTTAGAAACACATTCAAAATACTTGCATGCATTTTCAGTAATGGAGCCAGCAGTACCCACAGCATGACATCGTCGACAACTTCAATAATTCCAACAGAGCACGTGGACAAGACGTTCGATGGCTCGACAGATGGCGCCACAAGGTCTACTGGTGATAGCGCCAAAAGCCACATAGATGGTCAGACCACATTGCCCGACCACGACAATATGCACGCTGGTACAGTTGACACTGCCACCACACCTGAAAAGGGAACTACACCTACTGAAGGTAATAAAGTTATTTTGTGTAGGCTTTTTCTTCTAACTTCCTATGATTTGAGAATAAACTTTTAGGCACAATATTTGGACGATTTGACAGAATACTAATTTATTTAAAAAAAATCTATTAATATTCAATTGTAAATTATATTCTTTACAGAACACGCTCATACCAATAACCAGTTCACACCGACACAGACAGGCAGACATACTCCTGATGACATCACACATAGTACAGACGAAGAAAACCATAATATACCAGACTATGAAGATAGACGCGAGAACGAGATAGAAGCGCGAGCGCCTACCTTTGAAATAGGGAGCGAACAGGATAGAATTCCTGGGCGAGTTCACACCGATTACAACGGATACGAGCACGAGATGACTACGAAATGGTATTACCCAAAGACGACGGATAATAGAGTAGTGCCGCCTGAATCGGAGTTCTTTGCTACTATTGTTGGTAAGAAAATTACTTAGTATATAGTTTTCCGTGGTGGCCGAGTGGTTCGAGCAGTTGCCTGCGACGCAAAGGTCGCAAGTTCGAATACCGACTGTACCAATGAGTTTTTCTGAACTTAAGTACAGTGATTAGTCATACCACGAGCTGAACGCTGAAGGAAAACATCGAGAGGAACCATGCATACGTCTGAGAAGAAATTCAAAGGCGTATATATAGTCGTGCTGGAGTAACGGCGATGGACCCGCCATCTGTCACGTTGACACCTACTATACCTCTGGCGGAAAGTGGGTATGTGGATATTACCTATACACCTCTGCCTACCCCTTCGGGGACCCTTGTGGGAAGGCGTGAGGATATATAATTATTATTATTATATAGTTTCCTACAAACTCGATCTGGAAAAAAGCAATATTCAACATTATTGTTCAAATTGATTTAACTAAAATTTTTCGTACTCTCCTGTTAGATTATCGTAAATATATGTCTTCGGCGAAATAAGAGTGTTACACTTCTGCCTACCTCTTTTTCTTTGTGGGATGGCTTAAAATTATTTATCAAAAAATGTTTATTTTTTCGTTAGGTTCGTCCTTCCATTCAATCCAAATTTAGTTTTGATTTCAAATAAACAACGGAAAGAGAAAATACTAATTTAACAATCTTGTTTTCCAGGTATCATAGCATCAGTGTTGATAGCGATAATCTTGGTAGTGATAATCGTGCTCAAATACATAGTCTTCAAATTTGATCCTTCGTACAAGGTCACTGAGGATAAGAATTACCAGCAAGGAGCCAGTGCGGCCTTGTTGGGGAATCAGGTGAGGAGTAGTTGGAGTACTAGCTGATGGTGGCAAATGTTTTGGGGTTGACACTCTCGGGTCAGGCTTTTAATTTTAAAAAGGAGGTCTTGAGAACTTTTTAGACCATTCTGGAAAGGAGGAGTGACAAATATTTCACTCAGTGAATCTGCATTGTCATACAACGTAGCAATACTGTCAGCCTTCTTGGCACCTTTGGCCGTGAAACACTTTTATTTTATTAATAAATATGTATGTACAGACATTTCCAAATGTATTTGAAAGATATTCAAGACAATAGTGTATATTTATTGACTACCAAGCAAATAATACAAAATCACTTCCACTAACCCCAATCCTTCTCTTGACAAGGTTGGTAGAAAAAAAGTTGGTAGAAATGGAAGAAAGTAATAAAAACAAAATACAATAGGGCAAGTATATCTCTAAGTAAGTAAAAGTAAACAAAAGGTAATCTGTATTAAAGTAAAAGATAATGTCTTTATGCTTTGTGGTGAAACATAGTACCAATGATACTTAATTGGTCTAAGTAATACAACTGTGTGACATATGAAGTTCTCGAAAAGCGATGTATTTTTCAGATGGCACATTGGCTTTTTTTACACATATAAGAAAATCACAAGCTACCTAAATCAAATCCATTGGATACTCAAGTATCGCAAAGTCAACAGTACGCAAAACCAGCGAGCTTTATATATAGACGTGAATGTGGATGATGCGAAAAAAGTCAGTGAGTCTAGAGAGTCCTGGCGCTTTATTTAAGCCTTTTAAGGGAAGCAAAGTCTCTCTTCAGACTTACAGGTTCCAAGCCGCTTGTGAGCATGGGATCGCGGATAATCGTAACAGCACATTTCTGGACCGCGTCAAAAGGCCCCAGCTAGTATCTAGTGGCTCCCGTCCACAGAGTAGGCAGCAGCACTTAATTATAAGACTTATAAAGTTTGCCTTTGTTCCGATTTACAGTGTGTCAGATGTTCATGGGAAGGCGTGAGGTTGAGTGTGTCGTGTTTCAGGCCCACTCGAGCTATCAAAGCGCGGCGGCAGGCGCGCGTGGCCTGGCGCCCTCAGCGCCGCCCGCGCCGCAGCCTGCCAAACGGGACGGCATCAAGGAGTGGTACGTCTAACCACACGTCAACATGACTAACATTAAATACAACAGCTTCAAAAACAATATCAGTGACAAGGGACTTTTGAGCGATAAGCACGATATTAAAAGGTTCATAGCAGAGAAAAGTAACGGGAAGTTGTAACATAATACTTTGCTTGTAAAATATATGTGCCACCTTATCAATCTGTACCACCTTATCAATCTGTATCTTGATTGTAAATTTTTGCCGTGTTCTTTACTATCCCGGATACTAGCAAAGAGATACAATATTTCCCGCTATATGTGATATGTTGCGGACATATCAAGGACCGTAGATCAATTATGTGTGTGAGAATGGATTCGGATTCTTCGTTGCTTCGTCCTATCTTCTTTGCATCTGAATGTCCGATCAAAGTTAAGAAAAATGTTCTCGGAAGTATGACTGTTGATAGATGGCGTGTGGGTACTGCTTTAGATGAATAAGAAGATAATGTACATGACATACTGACTGATACGCAAGTGTTTAGTACTGTAAATAATAATTGTAACGTTATAGAAGTCACTTGTGCGATCGTGTGAACGATTTTTAATGTTCGGTATGTAAACCTAATATCTAGTGAAGTTTGGAATTGCAATTGCCGTTTATGGGATATTTTATTTTTAATGATTATTTTGTTAACACTGTCGATACCTATTGCTGTTTGAAAATGTACATTGCTATGTATTTGCAATTTAACTTTTCTATCAACATTGCCTTTAATACTTTAACTCGGACTAAGACTAACTTTACTCTGGTTCTTGACTTGTAACTTTGTCCATCAAAATTTCTTAGAATATTTTTTCAGTATAAATGTTTTTGCTTTAGGAAAATTAAGCAATTTTGATGGAGCATAAGCGTTGTATGCTCGTAAATAAGAAAACTATGGCACACATCTTAGTTAATACATTTGGAGCTGCCATGATGAAAATAAAGCATATCGTTCAAATAAAGACTACTATACTTATACGGTTTCAATCTTTCCTATATTTATTAGATCTTATACAGAATCTTAAATTGTGACGCGAGTTTTTATTAGTGAAACGCATCATAATCTCGTGATTATGATTAAGGTTATATTGCTTGAAGGTAGAGTCAATGACAGGTATATGTACAATATCGTAGAGCGCGTAACAGATGTATGAGCTTGTAGATTTGGTATGAAATTTAGATGTCTCGTTTCTGTGTGTAACTCTCCCACCCTACATTGCTCAACCATTCCTTCCGATGCTTCCTGCATCATTTTATATTTTGTTTATTTTAAAAATGTAATAAAGAATATATTTATAATAATTGTTAAAAAAAGATCTTTGGAAAGCGTTTGAGTAAGCGAATACTAAGATTAAAGTAACGATTCATTGTATATCAAACTGGCCGCTTTATTCTACAAAATACCCTGTAATTAAAAAAAAGTAATCAACGAAATTCAATTAACAACAATAAAAAATCCATGAATAATCAATACTCTCGGATATCGGACATTGAAGTTACCCAAGGATCTAACCTTCGCCCATTATTATGCCTATTCCTAAAATCGCATTTCACTAACCAATTGGTTTATCTAATTCAAATAATTGAAACGTGCTTTTTATCCTCCTTATAAACATGAGATCTCTCCATATAAAATGAAAAGTATTGCTTATATTTTTCCATTAAGAATGTATTGTACATCCACCGTCCCGTTTCCTCTTTCCGATAACTCTTGAATTAGCTTTAATGTAAGAAAAACATATTGACCTAGATTGTTACAAAGCACAGGTTTTAGGTATTCGGAGTTGCATTTATTGTAAATAGTTAACAAAACTATAATAAACTATTTTAAGTGTAAGCGGTAAAGGACCTCTTAACGACATTGCAGACAATCACATTGCAGGTAACGGACGTTGTAATCAACGGACGAAATGTTCGACAAACAACATTATACTAGTCGTATTGAAACTAAATTGTATAACTACAAATGACAATCAAATGGATATTTAAAGTGATTAATTCAATATTTACAGATCAAAACTAATGATTTTATAAATCGTTATGTAACTGTCCATGTCAATAGCATCAACTAGAATACCCATGACGTGGTATTACCATCGTTATTCAAAAGTTCTATAGAAACTGATTTATTGACGTACATACAGTAGGCAGTACGCTAGAACGCTAGTTATCTCTAGCTTAAACCTTTTTTGTTTTACGTCATAAAGACCCGTAATATTCTTAAGTTATTATTGCAATATGCAAATCAACGTCATGGTGAGTCAGCAAGCCCGATACTTGAAGGATAAAGAAATTATTTAGTTTAGTTGTGAGCTTGTGAAAATTTTTGAACTTTTCCGCCTATAGTACGCGGAGAATGAATGAGAGATTAAATTGTCACATTTTACTGTTACCCTAACGTGATGAGTCTACAATGTCTTAAGTGTTGACACACTCGTTTTACGGCACAAAATGTTAGTATCAGAACAATTTGTTTATCTGTCAATTTTAGTCGGTATAGATTGAACGTTATAATGTACCAATATTATTTGTACCGGACGCATTGGATTATCAATTATATTAGATTTTTGTAGATGCAATGTCAAGAAAGTCATCAATTTTACCTAAACCATTGTTAGTGTTCACCTCTCTTCCTACAAAGAGACACTTTGGAATTCGTCTTAAGTACCAATTGTCAAATACCACGCTCTTGGAGTAAATGACTTTTACCCTGTATTTCAACAGCGTTCTAACCCTTATTATAGTTAAATGTAATTATAGGTTTTGTTGTTTGAGGAGTTTCTTCCATTTAGGTGCACAAAGTACTAATGAAAAAAAAATACAAAAATTTTATATTGTCAAATATTGCAAAATATTGTTTAATATTGTCAAAGTTGAAAAAAATTACAAAAGTTTTGGTAGTACTGATGTAAAAATTGGCAGAGGTGAAGTTAACCCGGTTTTCGATAAATTTTCGTCATATTGAGATGTTGATATGGCTGAAAGTGAGTCCATAGAATTGTCTTTAAGAAGAACATTTTAACAAAGAAGAGGTGATTTTCTTAACGTTGCATCTGCACAGAGTTTCAAGCGTCGTACCTTTAATTACACAACATTCAAACGAATGCTGTTCACACACGATTTCGATCGGACCAAGGTTAGTTTCGTGTAAATCTGGCAGTTTTTAAAATGATAATTAAATATTATGTAACGAGAATTGTTGTTTTATTTGTAGGTCCTTTACAACACGTACTTAATATATAATAATTTTAGTCCTTCACAGGGAAATAAAGGCGTAATTTAAGGTAACGCACACTGTATTTACATATTATATATCTTCAAAAGGATCCCGAAAGGGCGGGAACAGGTGTACACGATTATGAGTACACGATTATACATACGCCCTTGAATTTCTTCTCAAACGTATCCAGGTTTTTTTTTGTTTTTCAGAAATGGAACGGGATTTGAACTTGCAATTGTTTTACAAATACTACTCGAATAACTTCACTACAACGGCTGTAAAGTATAAATAAATAAATAAATACGTGGGACAATTCCACACAAATTGACCTAGTCCCAAATTAAGCAAAGTTTGTGTTATGGTAACTAGACAACGATATATTTACTTATATAGATAGATATATACTTAAATACATAGGACATCCAAGACTAAGGTACAAATATTCGTGTTCGTCACACAAACATTTGCCCTCAGCGGAATTCGAACCCGCGACCTCAAGTTTCGCAGTCAGGAGCCACTAGACCAGACGGTCGTCAAAGTATTGTTTTAATACCACTTGTGTGGCAAAAAAGGTTTCAGTTTGCCTCTTGGTAAGTGGTTAGCGTCGCCTGTGGACCACAAATACCAGGATTATCGCTAGCACGTTGCCGAGCCATTATGTTTCAGACACACATTTTTTTTAATACCACCTAGATTGCAAGCACTCTGCCCGCGGTTGGTAAGCGGCAACCACCTATAGGCGTTTTTAATACCAGGGGTATCAATCGCGCTGCCGACCCTGCAATTATCTTTTCACAACCTTCTTGAAGAACTTAATTATGTACGCTCCTCCTCCTGACCTTAAGCAAACAGGTCCAACCTCAACGGTGAGTACATTCCACAGGCTGAGCGTTCACGAAAGGAAACTCCTTTGAACCCGCACAGTGCGAAACCTTTATGATTCCAATGTATGGGGATGAATTCCCCGTCGATGGCAAAAAATACTGTGATAAAAGGAACACATAGGTGAGCCTCCGAGACCAGTTTTCATATGCACTTAAGGTTTTTAGGTTAAGAAACCGAAGAAATCTTATCAATATTTAAACAAATCACTGTGGGTTCGATTCACACCAAGGGCATATAATTGTACTGAACACGCATAAAAATATAAACCTATTAGTTAAATCGTTCACAAGTTCCCGGAACACACGCTACGAAAGACCATACAAAAAAAGTACTCTCTACATCCATTAGGGAGACAAAACTTCTGATTTGTTCGTTCTTTTTGATCTTAATTGATTTGATTGACATCTGTCTTGTGTTATTTTGTGTATAAAATATAAACATTATATGTATAAAGCCGTGGTGGCCGAGTGGTTAAGTAGTCTCCTGTGTTAACAAAGCTTGCAAGTCCGAATGACTGTGCCTATGAGATTTCTGTTTTTAAATACATTGATTAGTTTTACGGTGGACTTGCCACCTATCAGTTTGGCACCTAAAATATAATAAAAATAATATTATAATAATAATATATCCTCACGCCTTCCCACAAGGGTCCCCGAAGGGGTAAGCAGAGGTGTATAGGTAATACCCACACACCCACTTTCCGCCAGAGGTATATTAGATGCCAACGTGACAGATGGCGAGTCCATCGCCGTTACTCAAGACGACTATACATGCTGGCCGCCTTTGAATTTCTTCTCAGACGTATGCAGGTTTCGTCTCGATGTTTTCCTTCACCGTAAAGCTCGTGGTGTGACTAATCACTGTACTTAAGTTCAGAAAAACTCATTGGTACAGTCGGGATTCGAACTTGCGACCTTTGCGTCGCAGGCAACTGCTCGAACCACTCGGCCACCACGGCACCTAAAATATATCTCCGAAAAAAAGTGGGTATGTGGTGGGTACTACTTACACACCTACACACCTCAGCCTAGCCCCATGTGGACCGTTGTCTATATAACCTTGCCGATCTATATGTATATAGGGAGAGTTATATCTACTTATATACCCAAGAACAAGCCAGCGAGAAGAAACTTTCTTAAAGTCTACAAATCGTTTGGCCCAGGACGGAAACTTTCCTTACAAGAAATAGTAAATTGCGTCTAAATCGAACTTACAACTTTATAAGTACTTACGAATAAAGTTCAGGGTTCTAGTTAATAAAAGTGCTGCGAAATAATTTACTTTCAAACGACCTAGTTATACGAAATGTCATATGAAATTAGAGTTACGTGAAATGTCAACAAATGTTCAGATGTTACAAACAGTTGAAATGCAAAATAAAAAAAGAAGAATGATTAATAATGACGTCCGAACAATGTATGAAGAGACTGATGAATGTGGACGAAGAGAAAGAGGTATGTAAGTCTAGGGTGTACTGGCGCTATATACTCTGTGCCTACCCCGTTAGGGACTCGGCGTGATGATATGTATGTATGTATGTACGAACAATAACAATAGTATTTCAAGTGTCCAAATCCGCATATTTGATCATCTTAGTGGTATAAGAAGAGTACCGTAATTTTATCAATGTTTTATGAAGACTGATTTATATGGTTGAAACGAAAGGGAGAGTGAGAACTCTACAAAGTGAGAACTTGCGCTCTACTCTCTATTGCCTCCCCGTTGAGGGACTCAGTGCGATATTTTTACGAGCATAAATAATGTAAATAGTTAATATAATTTTTAACTGATATAAATTGATTAGTCGTAATTATCTGTAAATACCATTATTCATCATCATTACTAATTTTAGAGCTGGGCTCTTGAAGGCGTTTCTGATGCAGTCCCTTCCATTCGCTGCTGTCCAGCGCAACCTCCTTGACCTCCCTATGCGTCATGAGAGACACTTTTTTCGTCACAAAACTTAGATCTTTATTTTCAGGCGACTATTCAAACAACTCAGCCAGTAAGACTATGAAAAAACTCGCCGTCAAAATTCAATTGCACTAAAAACAATTGTTGCTTACGTCTGACGAGAGAAAATCTCGATACTTTTATGTGCATGATACCTAAGAAGTTCGCTAGTTTTCAGCACAGTCTTGTCTTTTGCTTACAACATCAGTACGATCTTAATGCGTCCAAAATGTTTAATCTATCTGTATATAATGCACATACAATGTCTATCATTTATTATGACTGAAAATCCTCTCCTAATGGCAGCTGAAAATGGTGATCAAAAGGCAAAAACTGCTCAGTGTGTTTTAAAACTCTCCGCCAAATATTTCGTAGAAAAGAAGGCTCTAAGCGGCAGTATCGTGATAATGAACATTAATTCTTATGCCTCTACAACACAGAAGCTATTATTGCCCACCATTCACAGTGGCATAAAATATTCAGTCATGATAAAGGATTCTTTTTACCGTCATGCAAACGCATCACATTTTCCGGAGAAAGCGAAAAATTATATGTTGATTTTGGAAGACAAAACTGAACTCACAAGAAATATACTGCAGCTGAATAAGTTACCGACTTGGAACCCATTAGCAAAAGCTATTGTACTGTATCAGCTGCGCCTCAACGAAACCGGGGAAAACATCGCAATTGAATTTATTAACGAGCTTCGGATGTACAAACTATACACATCAATAATATTCTTGCACTCGCGCTATGACGATGGAGTTGTTTCTTATACCTGGAGACCTTACAGCGATACCAATTGCGGTGGAAGATGCACTTCTGTATACATACTGGACATATGCAAAGAGGAAAATGTGCACCAAGTTGAAAAACAAAAAGAAATGTTCCCTTTAAACATGAAAGGCTGTCCCCTCATCACTCACGCGGTCATAGCAGAGCCTTATGTTATGCCACCCATCAAGAAACTTGACAATACTCAGTTTGATGATGCGTATTCTTTTGATAAGGGCAGCGAAATTAAATTGGTCAAACTAATTAGCCACTTTACTAACATGACACTAATTGTACGAATGTCGGATCAGGTAGAAAATTGGGGGACTATAGATGCACAAGGAAACGCGACAGGCGCTTTCGGTATTCTAAGAAATGACAACGTTGATCTCGTTATTGGCAATATTGAAGTAACAAGAACTATCCGAAAATGGTTCAACCCGACTATTAGCTACACTCAGGACGAGATGACCTGGTGCGTCCCGAAATCCCGACGGGCTTCCACTTGGCATAATTTAGTTATAATATTCCAATGGACAACGTGGGTTGCTACTTTCGTTAGTGTTATAGTAATGGGGTTAATATTTCATTGCTTATATTACATTGAACACCAAGGAAAGGTAACGAAATGGCCCACAAACTCCTTGTTAATGACGTTCAGTATGCTATTAGGTTGGGCTACGTCATTCAGGCCGAAAAGCACCGCGTTCCGAATACTAATATTCGTTTGGCTTTGCTTTAGCATAAACATGGCTATATCCTATGAATCCTTCTTGAGAAGTTTCTTAATGCATCCACGATTTGAGAAGCAGATAAGCAACGAGGCGGATCTTATAAAGTCTAAAATTCCACTGGGAGGCAGGGAGATTTACCGATCCTATTTTGAGACTAATAACGCGAGCCTGTTTTATTTGTATCGCAAATATAACTCGACAACATTCTCTGAGGGGATCCGGCGAGCGGCTGTGCAGGGGAATT